>PVIA01017025.1:0-16876 GCA_004024845.1 Tonatia bakeri
TCATATTTCTTCTTGAATCTATTTTAACAAAACTCTTGGTAAGTGAAACTTATAGCTTCTTTCTTCAAAGAACCGCTAACTCCAGAAATGGTCCTAGAAGCCATGGAGAAAGAGTAGGTGGAGTTCCCTCAGGAACTTCCTTCCACAAACCCATCACCACTACCATCCTGTGAACTGGGGTCATGTCTGCATCTTAAAAATGAATTTCCCTTCTGCTTTAAAAAATAGAGTAGACATGCTTTTTCCTATTCCTTCTGCTAAGTGCACCGAAAAGCCCTGGAAATAGATGTAAACCAAACATAAGGAACCTCTCAAAACTAGAGAGAAACTTGGAGCTCAAGAAACCACATGGCCGTGAGTTCTGTTTCCTTTTTGCTTCATGTACCCCAGACTGGGTCCCAGAGAAACCTGCCACCCAGGAACACCTGCAGGCAAAGAAGAAACAAGATAACAACAACACCAAGAAGAGCCTGCACTTTCTAGGCAAAGAATCAGGAAATAGCAACGTAGCAAGACAGACCACTCTTAAATGGCCATTGCTCTTCTTCATTCAGATGCCACAGGAAAAAGACAAAACTGAGGCCCAGCGGGGAAATTAGGTTTCTACTATCAGCAGGTTGCTACAAGGTGCCTTGACACCCTGCCAGGCGGTGGCATAAAAAGCTGTGATTTACATCCCCACCAGGTAGTAAGTAACAAGGTGACTCCACCTTGAGCTGGTGTCAGAGGATGTATAAGGGAGGCAGGTCTTTCACCACCAGTCACTGATAATGTGACAATGGATGATTATCAGCAGTGATAATGAGGTGACATCCTTCTATGGCTTTGGTGAAGACCCTGTGGGAAACAGTGTCCCTCCACCTCCCTTCTAGACAGAATGTTATCAAGGAAAATGGGCTGGGTAGGGGGAAGCTGAGCTCCCAGCTCCACTCAACAACAATGAGAAGCTGCTTTCCTGCCACTGCATCATGGTGGGGACCCTGGACTTGCACCCCACTCTGCAATAATGAAGCAGCACCCCACAATCCCACCAGAGCAGTTTCAAATAAAACTGCTAAAACACAAAACCTAAATAAGATACTGACTTGTATAAATCTCTAAATGTCCAAGTTGCAATGGAAAATCATTTATCATACCAAGAATCAGGAATTTCTTAACTTGAAGGAGAAAAGGTAAAAGACTTCAACATCAAGATGAAACAGATATTAGAATTATCTGATAAGAATTTTAAAGCAGGCATTATAGAAATGTTTCAGTGAGGAATTATGAACATGCTTGTAATGGATAAGAAAAATAGAAAGCTTTAGAAAGGAAATTAAAAAAATAAAAAACCAAATGGAAACTTGAGAACTAAAAAATACAGTAACCTAAGTAAAAAACTAAGTAGATGACTAGATGAACTCAATAGTAGAACAGAGGGGAAAGAGGGGGGTAAAAATCCGTGGGCTTTTAGATAGAATATAAATTGTCCAACCTGCAAATCAAAGAGAAAATAGATTGATAAAAATCTAAACACAGTCTCAGGGAACTAGCAGATGGTAACAAAAGAGCTAACATTTGTGCCATTAGAGTCTCAGAAAAGCAAAGAAAGAAGGCAGAGGCGAAAAAAAAGTACTCAAAGAAATGATGCCTGAAAACTTTCCAAATTTGGCAAAAGACATAAAGCTACAGATTCAAGACACGGAGGAAACTGCAAAAAGTAAAAATATAGAAATCTGCACCAAGACAAATAATAGTCACCTTTCCAAAAACTAAAATCAAAACAAAAAAAATCAAAAGTAGCAGTAGGAAAATGATACCTTACCTATAGGAAAAAAACAATTGCAATAAAATTATATTACCCTTTAGGACCATGGAAGCCAGAAAGAAGTAGTTCAGTGTTTTTAAGTATTGAAAGAAAAGCACTGTTGACACAGAATTCCGTATCTAGCAAAAATATCCCGAAATAAAGGATAAATCAAGCATTTTCAGATGACAATACAAAAGAATTTGTTGTCATCAAGCCTACTAAACAGGAACGACAAGAGCAAACAAGCAAACACATTGGAGATGGACAACAGAATAGTGATGCCAGAGGGAAAGGGGAGTGGGGGGAGGTGGGAGAAGGTAAATGGGAGGGTAACTGGTGATGGAAGGAGACTTGACTTGGGGTGGTGAACACACAATACAATGTACAGATGATGTGTCACAGAATCGTACCCTTGAAACCTGTATAATTCTATCAAACAATGTCACCCCAACAATTAAATAAAAATAATAATATTAAATGTAAACTGTAATTGAAAAAAATAAAATAAAATTATGCCCCCTCCCCCCAAAAAAGGCAAAGGGAGGTTTTTAAGCAAGGTAGAAATGCTAAAAGAAGTAATTGTGAAACAGCAGGAAGGATGGAAGAACCCAGGAGAGAGCAAAAATGTGGATAAATGCAATAAATATCCCTTTTCCTCTGAAGTTTTCTCAATCAAAAATTGTAACAGCCTGATGTAGATCTAAATGAATGTAGAGGAAACTTTCAAGACAATTCTATTTACATAAATTACACAAATCTATGAATGTGATAAAATTGTATAGAAATAAATACACACAGACACAAGTGCATGTAAAACTGGGAAAATCCGAAAAAGATTAAGATTATATTAATACTGACTTCCTGCTTGTGGTGTTGTACAGAAGTCAAGCAGCATGTAATCACTGAGGAAAATTGGGTGAAGAGTACATGCATATCTGTGTATTATTTGCTGCAAAGGCATATGAATCTACAATTATCCCCAAACAAAAATTTTAATTAAAAAAATTCATTCCTAGAATGGAAGTTGACAAGAAAAAGCCCTGTGGCTTAAGAAAAGAAAAAAATAGGCCCTGGCTGGTATAGCTCAGTGGATTGAGCGCGGGCTGCGAACCAAAGCATCGCAGGTTCAATTCCCAGTCAGGGTACATGCCTGGGTTGCAGGCCATGGCCCTCAGCAACCACACATTGATGTTTCTCTCTCACTTTCTCCCTCCCTTCCCTCTCTAAAAATAAATAAATAAAATCTTTAAAAAAATAAAGCAGATATTTACACAATATAGAGAAAGAAATATTACACTGCAAATTCTGCTTAGCTTTATATAGTAACTAGTGTCCTAGGATAGGTAAAAATAAAAAATAAAAGTGCTACCTAAGAAAGGCATTTAGTAACTCAGGAAGGACCTTACAAGGTGGTCACAATTTGACTGATTTATCAGAGTCCATGGAGGATCCTGACATTTGCAAGCCCAGAATCTTCACAATCAAAGCATGCAGAATGTATCCACCTCTGCATTCTGACATATATTAATTTCCTGACAAGAGACTGACATTTACATGAGCCAGAACACATGGGCGCTCTTTCTTTGCTGACCCTCTCTCTTTAATCCCTTCTTTATTCTACATGTTTCTCTTCCAAGGCCCCCAATCAAATACTCCACCTTCATTTGGGAAATATATCTCCCTGGTTTGGGCTTGAATTCTGCAAGATAAATGCTTTCCTCATGGAGCTTAATGGATCTCACTTACCCCTAAAGGGGAAAATGAAACTGCAGTTCTATGAGGAAACAAAAATTGGTACTCTGGTTTCAGTTTAGTTTAAACTGAACTCTAATTTCCATTACGACTGAGCTGTTAACTTTAAGTTTAGTACTTATTTCTTCATTAGGAAAAAGTACACCCCACCCAAGTGAGCATTAATTTTTCATGAAGACCATATACCCAAGTCTCATAAGAGGGAAGGAAAATTTCTCCCATTAATCTGACTTTGACCTGACCTTTATAAAACAGCAACCTCTGCATTATTGTTATTAAGAACATCTGTTTCCATCCTGGATTGACCTGCGTTGTGAAGATCACAGTGCTGTATAAATAACTGCCTCTATCATGTCCAGTGCAAGTTCAATACACACTTTGGTTTTAATTCCATAGAAAGTGGAAAAAGGAATATATAATGTGCCCTATTATATAAACCTCAAATTTATAAATTTAATTTTAATTTATTAAGGTGATGTTTTAAAATTTAATTTATTAGGGTGATATTGGTTCACAAAACCATACAGGTTTCAAATGGATGAAACTCAACAGAACAGCATCTGCACTCTGCATCGTGAGCCCATCCCCCCAGCAATGTCTCTTTATTTTCCCTCTTGGCTAAGTCTTACCTCTGCTTCTCTCTTACCCTACCTAAGTATCTCTTCTTTTAAGTACTTTTTATAGTTGCCATTAATTAGTCAAATATGAAATAATTATTTCAATTGTACCCTGAGGGCAAGGACATGTCTGTCTTGCCTATTCATCTGTTTCCAATGCTCATCACAAGCCAACAGTATGAAATCAATAAATATTTATTGGATGGAGACGGGGTGAGAGGAAGATAGCAAATAAGTTCTCTGTGTCTCACTGTTCCTTTATAAAATGTAGTGAGGGTTAAATGTGGTATCATCATTCACATAGAAAAGGTCAGAGCTCTTTCTCTTTTCCTTCCCTCCTTTTTTTTCTCCCTTTCTTTCTATTCATCCATCCACCATTCAGCTGTATATTTAACTGCACCACAGAACACAGTGCAGATTAAGGCCTAGCAAAGGCTAAAAGTAACCAGACTCAGCTTATAAATGAGTCTTCCCATAGCTTGTATAAAACTAATAACATGCTCACCATAGGAAACTTGTAATATATATAAAAAATGAAGAGGATCCAAAGAAATGCTCATAATACCAAAACTATTGTTATTAAAATTCTAATAGATTTCTTTCAAGCCTTTTTCTATGAATAAAGTTGATTAAAGTATCAAATATCAAGACCATTAAAAAGCAAACTCTAAAATAAGCCCTCAAGGAGATGATTAAATTCTAAAGAACATAATTAAATTGATGTTATTTTTTAAAAGATTTATTTATTTATTTTTAGAGAGAGGGGAAGGGAAGGAGAAAGAGAGGGAGAGAAACATCAATGTGTGGTAGCCTCTCATGCGCCCCCTACCAGGGACCTGGACTGCAATCCAAGCATGTGCCCTGACTGGGAATCAAACCGGTGACCCTTTCTTTAGTTCACAGGCCAGCACTCCATCCACTGAGCCACACCAGGCAGGGCAAATTGATGTTAATTAAAATATTTACTAGGTATAATATATTTTAAATAATTATAAAAGTGATCTCTATTATTATAGGGTATTTGGAAAATACAGAAAGTAAAAAGAATTTAAAAGTCCTCCATGATTTCAATGCAACTTTTTCTGTCTATTTCAACACTTTCTCAGATGTTTATTATAACTTGCACTTTCTAAAGTATATAAAAATTTTGATATGTATTAATTTCTGTAATACAAGATAAATATAATATGTAGTTATACACATTTCCTCAGCTATTAAACATTCTCTATAACCATTTTATTTGAAGAATGATCTGTTTTAATGTGCCATTGACAAAATCGTTATATTGTTGAGTATTTGAGTTATATATAGTTTTTTACTATTATGAAGTGATAAGGTTACTCTTTGATTTAGGCTTTTCACCATCTCTGATGTTTTTCCTTAAGAGAGATTGTTATACTTTGAATTATAGATCAAAGAGTACAAATGATTTTTTAACTTGGACTAATAAAAATGTTTTTATAAGTTTAAATATTATAGACATGCATAGAGTAGGAAGTCTTCCTGTAATTTCACATTTTACCTCATAGTTCTCAGAGCTAACTACTATTAATAATTTGGTATGCATCCTTTCAGATTTTGTATGAAACTCTACTCTTCAGGTTACTTGGTACCTGATTCCTACTTAACATCAAAATACAAGGAGAAAGGCAATGAAAATAATTGAAAAACATTGGAAAAACATATAGATATATTAGTGGTAAAAGTATGTACTCTCTAGCTATGAAAACTGATGATTTGATTTTATTCTTGTGGAGAATGTCTTAAACATAAACACTATTGCTGAGTTGGTTTTTCCTCTTGGGAGATTATATTTTGAGTATGTGAGGCAGGAGAGAGATTAAGCCATTATGATTATTTTCTTGTTTATTCAAAATAGTTGTGTAGATTATTCTAAGACCCTCTCCTGATTCCTAAAAGTTATTCAATGTAAATTTATATTAAGCAAAGATAATCTTAATCAAAATCTCTTACGTCAGTATCTACAGTTCTAAATTATATTGTTAGTTGTATATTATGAAAAGTATTTAAATCTTGTCTATTTTGTGGTTATGTATTTTATAATTTATTTCTCATGAATGATGTTGTGCAATTATCTTTTTCTCTTTTATTTTTTCCACTTAGTGAGACATGATTAAAGGTTTATCTATTACATTGTTCGCTGTGAGGAACCAGCACTGCACGGGTTTGTTGGGGTGGTAGAGTTATTGGTGCCTAACTCACTGGTTTTTGCTTTTCTCCTTATCTTTTTGTCTTTAGTTCCTCTTTTAAAACTCTTTTGCCATCTTTTCTAATTTCCTGATCTCATTATTTGTTCCATGTTTTTAAATATTTCCTCTTCATTAAAACAAATTTATTTTATTTTATTTTAATTATTGTTAAAGTAGAATTTTCTATCTTTTGCTTGGATCCCAGCTCACCCACCAAATTTTAAAACCATAAAGTTTCTTCTGTCCCACAGATTTGGCAACGTTTTATAGGATCTGACATATAGCATTTTCATTGATATTAATTTAAAATGTCTTTTATTTTATTTTTATTTTCACTTTAATTCAAGTGTTAAATAGAGAATGGTTTCTTTGCTAACATTATTTTTTTTTATTTCCAAGTGATTATATTCAGAGGACCCTCTTTTCACTACAATGTATAGGATATTTTACTATGAATTTATCAGATTTTTTAGTTCTCTAGTATATGATTATCTTTAAAAAAATTGTGCCTGTTTGAAAACAATGCATATTGCTTTAGTTTGGGGCTCAATACACCTGTCTTAAACTTCAGCCATGAAATCCTGAGAGAGATATATTAAACCTCCCACTCTTGACTGTGGTTTGGTAGAAACTGAGAAAAGTGTATCTAGATAGATAATACCAGCAGATAGTGATTATGTTCTATGTTTATGATAACTAACATCTTCATATGACTTAATTTAATCCCCTTCCACTTTTCTGAACCATCACTGTGTTTTTCAGCATCATATTTAGAACAGGACCTGAGTTCAAGTTCTGTCTTTTCTGTTGTCAAGAAGCTTCAGACTATTTGTTTAAACTCTTTGACCTTTAGTTTCCCCATATGTAGAAACAATATAATAGTCCTTCTTACCTTAATACAGTGCTGTTAGGGGCAAATGAAAGTAAATAATGTAAAAGTTTTCAAAGTATTTTCAAATATGAAATATAATTTATTATTGTTACTTTGTAAGTTTCAGCACTACAGTTGATATTTCTCTTAGATTTCAACTGGTTGGCTTGAAAGGGTAAAATATTAGGTTTAAGAAAAATTTTAAAGATTTGTTCTGAGGTATGAAATGTTTGCTGTGAACCTGGACAAAAATTGTTAAGGCCATTTTTATGAAATGTTTCCCTAAAAACACACCTGTAAGGGATGCCAACTCTTCAGCTCTCTTGAAAATTTGTCTTATTAAACTGTTTTGTTCACCAGAGTATTATGAAAGAAAAGATAAAATGCCACTCATGATTTCAGGAGTAAACTCTGCTATTTTTCATAGCTACAGCATTGAATGTGAATCTTGTTCAAAGTTCATTTTATCCCTTAAATTAACTTTACTATGTTTGTTTTGGAACATCATGCTTTTATATGTGAGTCAAGGGACATATGGTGTCTTTATTGGAAAATAAGGAACAGATGTGTGGTTTAGATAAGTACACATAAACACGTGAAGGTCAATGGCAGGTGACTCATCGTTTTCATCGTATTGTGAAAGAGATATGAATAATTTCCTTAGAGGAAATTTAATCCTTGATACAGTGACATCAAAGAAACCATTATTTTACTTGATAAGCATAAAAGGATCTAACAAAAATACAGGTTTATTCTCTGAAGTATTCGTAATTCTCTGGGGGACCACATGATGAGTTTCAGAAAACGTGCTGTAAGGCAATCCAAGTGCTGAGCACTCGTGTCAACAGAGATTCGTATTAACTATAAGAGCAGGAGCTTCTTAAACACACCTCCCCTTTCATTTCTTTGAATCTTCGACTCACCGTGCATGAGAAGACTGTGGATAACTTGGCTTAGTAGGGTGTTTTACTTCTTTTATCTTTAAATGTCAAAACCCTTAGCTGGAATCCCTTGAAATCACATCAAAGCAAAGCAGCTAGCCTTTAATAACACAAAAATGATGGAAACACGCATTCTTAAAAACTTTTAAAATGTCCCTTTTATTTTGTCTTTCTTTGCCATAAATTTCCACATCAACCAGTTCAATAGTTCTCTGCATGACAGGGCAAGGCTTAACACTGAAAGCCTTCACTCCTCTTGCCTGCAGAGATCACATGTATGCTTTCCTCACTGAGACTAAATCTTTTCTGGGTCCACCTCATTTATATCCCCAGCTGTTAGAAAACCAATCTCAACTCTACATTCTTGGGTCTAGACTCCAGAAACACCTTCCTTATTAGTTCCTCAGTACCAATTTCTAACTACATCAAAAATAATATAAGAGCACCATTATCATTAGATACATCTATTTACTTCTCATTAATGTATTCATTTATTAATTAATTTAATAATCCACCACTTAGCCCCGGCCAGTGTGGTTCAGTGGGTTGAGCACCATACTGCAAAACAAAAGGTCACCTATTCAATCCTAAGTGGTGTGTGCAGTCGCTGGTGGTGACACATACAAGAGGCAACCGGTGGATGTTTTTCTTTCACACCGACATTTCTCTCCCTCTCCTTTTCCTTCCCCCTCCCTCTCTCTAAAAATAAATATGATCTTAAAAAAAAAAGCAATCAACCACTTAAACATTATATATATGGGGTCTGGTACAAATAACACCCCTTTTTAATTGCAAAATCTTTTATTACAAAATCATAAGCATGGAATATCCCACTCAAGCACACCATATGAGATTTTAGGTGAAATGTTCAAATTGCTGTCCGTCTCGTGGGAGACATTCGAGAGCCCTACCAACCACACTCAGTGGCGCTACTTCTGCCAGACCCTGTGTGTTAAAAATTCTGCTGGGTACTGGGAGAAATGAACATAATATTGTTATTTTTTAAGTTGTTTGTTTTGTTTTATTTTGTAATTGAATTTACTGGGGTGACATTGGTTCACAAAACCATACAAGTTTCAAGTGTAACCAACAAAACATCATCTGAAGGAATGAACATAATATTGTTGAAAAGACCTGTTTGGGGACCCTGAAGGAACTCAGGCCACAGTATAGGGAGGCATGTAAACACACTATTACAAAGGATGTGACGGGAAAACGGATGTGGTCCAGACACTGAGAACACCAGAGAGGAGACAGGGCTGTGTCTTCTTTCATCACCCCTGTATCCCACACCTAGAGCACTGTCTGTGACCTGTGGCACTTGGTGAACAACGAACGAACAAAAATAGTTTCTGCTTTCATTTCTATAAAACCAAACATACATTTTTTATTTTCTGTGAATTTACAGTTGTATAATGTTTACCCTATGGTGATAAGCATCTGATTTTAAAGTGGGTTATAAAGTAAATGAACAAATAGAACCCACAAAAATTTAGATACTGAAGATTATATTAAGTATTTTTTCTCACTGAGCATGTAAAAGATCCAGAGAGAATTTATGAGAGAGACAGATCTTACTGGAATTGCCGTTGTGTGCACGGAGCGGCTCACCACCCCCCACGAGGAGGAATGGGGTGAGCTGCTTCCTTCCCCATAGCTTCCATGAGACCGCTGGGATAGCGTCACGCGCATCCTGGCAATTGAGGGATTTCGCTAACTGGAGTTTGAATCCTGCCTGAGAATTGCAAAAGGCAGAGGACAGGCTTGCCAGCTTTACCAACAACTGAAGTAAGAGAAGGGCTGCTGTGTTGAGCTAAAAGAATGGGTCAGTACAAAGCAAAGACAAGTAATTTCCATAGTTAGGACACATAAGAAAGAGCCACAGTAAAGGTATGTTGACAAAGTCCTCTGCAGAGGGAAGTTCACGTTCTTAGGGACTGTGGAAGCAGGAAAATGAGGAGCATTCCTTATCTACATCTAAGGAATTGCCAGAAAGAGATCTCTAGTAATGAGGAAGGCTCCCATCTCTAAGTCAGGAAATGGATTTGAACCCTAGCATGAACATGGCTTATGAGCGCAAGAACTACCCAACCCCCTACACCCCTCACTCCCCACAGTCCAGCCTCAGAGCGTCACTGTGTAGGGTTAGTGAGCTGGAGAAGAGAATCAAAGCAGGAGGTAGCCCAAGTCCCCTTCCCCAGCCCAGCAGAAGTTGGACACTCACTTTTATATATGAGACTGAGCATTTTAAGTACCAAAATGAGACAATTTTGGACTTAAACTGGCTTGTGTTCTGCAAAGTCCTGTAACTGCCTCTTCTCATGCCTCAGAGAGTAACATTTAGCTCACTGAGCACTAAAAGACCAGCGAGAGAAGGGAATGCATTTGCTCTGTGAATTGCATCCCACAAATTCTATCAATTGTTGTTCAGGGTATTGGTTTCAATTTTTTGATTCTGTCTTCTGTTTTATCCATTTGCACATTTCACTCCAAACAAAGCAGCTGGCTCTATACACCAGTGGGTGATTTTATTTCCAGACCTTTCTCATGCCTTTTTTCCAGCTGACAGGAAAGCATTCATCACATGCAGGGCTTCTAACAAACACCCATTATTCTAGTGATAACAGCAAACTCTCTGATCGCTGGTCCTCAATCTGCCATCTTGGATAGATTTCAGGGAGCCTTTGAGCCCCTGAAATGGTCCCCCAAAGTTTGGATTAATGTGTACGTGTGCATTTTTTTTCTGATGAAAAATTTATAGATTTTGCTGGATTCTCAAAAGAGAACTAGAAGGAAAACAAAAGGTAAAGAAAATCTGTCTTCATTCTCAAAACCGTCCTCTCTTCGTTGAGTTGTGATAAATTAGGAATATATATGTCTAGGTCCGAACCGAGCCCTGAAGAAGGTAATGCTTCCTTCTCTGCACTTACTATCTTTAGGGTCTCTGTTCTTTTCTTTCTTCCCAAATTTTGACCTTGTGGTTAGAGAAAGTGTTAGTACCAGGCATATATTTCTTAAGTGAATGATGTACCTGTTCCCAGGAGTCCTCATTTGCATGTTTCCCTCTCATGAATCAATTTTGAGATTAGCAAGTGGGGGAGAATTTTCTTGGTAGTTAGTGAAGATATCTCTATCCCTGAAATTGTATTAGGTAGTCAGTGCCTAAGCAAACTGTAGAATATATTTGTTTTCAGTTGTTATTACAAATATGCATGCACATTTAAGTACATACACACATATGCATATACAAATTTAAGTTTTTAAACTTATATATCTTCTTGATCATTTCCTCAAGAGCCATACATGGTGCTCATACATGGTGCTCAGCACAGAGCAGTGAAGAAAATGTTTAATTATGGGAACATTGGTTTGTTTCTAGGAATTGAACCTTATAAATGACAGTAATTGATTTTCACTGATGAGAGGTCCTTCCACATTCTCCCTCTCTTTTGCCATGTCTGTGTTGTCACTCTGAAACTTTTATTCATTTGCTTCTTCTTTTAGCCCTTTTCTAGAATTTTGACTATTTGTCAGAGTTGGAGCAGTTATCTTCAGTAGCTCTTGATTGAATCAAAATATAACAGTTTTCAAGGTGCTTTAACTTCCAGCTACTGACATTTTCCCTACAGAAAAATAAAAGAGATGACTTTATTTAATAAACAGCAGCTAAATCTATTAGCTTCAATTTATAATTTTATATAAATGCCAATAAATATTTATTAATAAGGGGAAAAATTCTGGAGGGCACAGAGTAGAAAATTTAAGTGGTTATTTATAGATTTCCAGATGTTTTCTGACTCCCTGTGTCCTCCTCACGGAGTGAAAATTACAGTGCTGAGGCAGCCCACTTTCTAGCAGCGCAGAGGTCCCCTCCCAGGGGGAAAAACATCTCTTCTGCTCCACTGATGATTCCTTTCAAGTCCACAAATAGACATCTCACGCTGACGATGTAGAGAAAAGGTAGAAAGGAGAGAAACTTAAGGTGAAAGTAGGGAGAAATTTTCACAATGAAGTATAATCAAACTGTGAGTACCTAACTTAATTTTCAGATTTTCTTTGATCTGGTAAAAATCAATGTTTTATTTTTTATTATTTTTTCTTTTTATTGAATTTAATGGGGTAACACAATACTATAATACATCATCTGTACACTGTATTGTATGTTCGCCACCCCAAGTCAAGTCTCCTTCCATCACCATTTCTCCCCAAATTGACCCTCCTCCACCTCCCCTTCACCCCCTCCCCTTGGCAGTTATCACACTGTTGTCCATGTCCATGAGTTTTGTTTTTCTTTTTTCTCTTTCATGCTTAATCCTTCCATCACCACCCCACTTAGCCACTCCCACCAACAGCTGTCAGCCTGCTCTGAGTCTGACAAAATCAGTATTTGTAGTACGTAGAATCTTACCACTAGTCAGGTGATGGAATTGATAGGATTGGTTTGGGGGTCACAAGTCTGAGTGAACAGATGGGGTGAAATTAAGCCTTTCCAGCTGACTTGAGGTGTTTGGTACATTTTGGTATCTTTGACAAGTACATCCACTGAGGTGTGTGGCTGTGTGAGGCCCCACAGAAATGATTAGGCTTGTGTGTATTCCAGAACCATCTGTCTTCTGGGTCAGTATAGATTTCACCTGCCTCTTTGGGGCACATCGTGGCTCCACACTACCTGGCCTCCAGACTGATGCTCTTTTTAATACTTTTAGACATTTGTACTCTTGCCTGTATTTCTTACTGTCCAAATGGTATGATTGTGTATAGAGTGGGTTAAAGTTCCGGGTTCATTTTCTCCCATAAGGTTATCTAGTTCTTCAACCACATTTATTGAAAAGAAAGGTTCCTGTTTTTTTTTCCCAAAATAAAAATACATGTTTTGCTTTTGGTTATAGTACATAACTTTTGAATACAAAATTCAACCCAATAGATACAATTACTGTTCCCCTAAAGTCTCTCTCTTGCAAGAGACAACTGTTAATATTTATTATGTACCCTACAAGTTTGCATTATTTATATATTTATATATTTATTCAAATACATACACAAATGTAAGAAAATATAGCTAAGTGGTTAAAAAAATTATATCCATTTGGACACAAATTGCCCAGGTTTAAATCTAATCTGAAATCATAAGTAACTTCACCTTTCTGAGCTTCTTGTTTCCTGTCTGTAATTGAGCAAATAATATCTACTTTACAAGGTTGCTTTTAGAATCAATTTAGAAAATCACCTAGGAAAATGTCTAATAGATGGTAAAAAAATGTTAATACTGAACATTATTTTATACTATAAAATATTAACTGCTTTGTCACTTACCAGTAATTCATAGATCCTTCCCTGTGATATTAGAGACTTGCCTTATCCTTAAAAATACCTATTCTCTTCTGTTCTATTTATTCTCCTAAGCCTATTCTATGTTCTATTGAATATCCATACCTGAAGTTTAGGTACATCAGTAACACCCACAGCATATGTTTTCATTCCTGTGCTTTAAGAGCAAATTAATTGTTAATTTAATTGTTATGGTTTAATAGAAAATAATGCAAGTCTTGTTTATTCATGCATTTGTGTAACAAGTCATTATTATACACTCGCTGTTGTTGAGATAGTTATTTGCACTGCAGATACACCGATGAGCAAAGGAAAATGTATTTAGAAAAGTTTATGACTGTTTTAATTAATTTACTTTTTTTTGAATTTTAAAACAGTGTATCATTGAGCTCAGTAATAATTGTATTAAAATTACAGGTTACTTTGAAGAAGTATTGACATCTTCCCACCACGGCGCAGGAACACACTGCAGCTCTCGACTCCATATGCACGTTCAGGGCTGCTGCCCTGCGGTGATCCGCTGCGTGTCCTCACGTCTCTTCACTCTGCTCCACACTCCTGGCTGTAAACACTTTCTAGTTCTATACATTTTATCACAATATTTTATATTCATGTTTAGTTTAGTTTCATTTTGGTCACACTTTTCAGGAGAAAAGTGGTTTCTCTATTTTTCAAAGAGCTTGTGATTTTTTTTTACAAAATACATTTTTTAACATTTAGGCATTCTAACATATTAGTTCTTTCCTTGGTAATTATTTTCATCATTTTTTTCTCTAGGGATTACTTTCCCAGTCAAGAAATGGGTAGGTATTCATTAATATTTTCTCCAATTATGTAAATAAATTTTAAATTTTGTTATTAAAATATACAGCAGGATTAATTTTCTAAATATTTCTACCATGTGCTAAAGAAGTACCTAAAATAAATTGCCTCATAGGTTTAAAAATAAGAAGAATAAAGTAGGTATGTTAAAAAAGTTTGCAGTAATGACAAAGTAAATTTTGATGCTAAGTGTATTAAATAGGACAAAGGCAATAATTTTATGCTAATAAAAGATTGTAATACATAATAATAGTAAAATAAATGTAAACTTGGATGCAATAGTATTGCATTAAGATATGTGGAAAAAATCTGTAAGAACTATAAAATAAGTGGTTCTGCCTTTATTATGAGCTTTCAATTGTATTTAATAGAAGTTTGGAAGAAAGCATACACTCTGGTCTACTGTCATGCAAATCAGTTGTCTAGTAATTTATTGAATACAATATAGGCCAGTCATTTCAATATCATATTCTCAGTATATGACAAATTATTAATAAAAATAGTATACATTATTTATCCAAAATACTCTATTTTAAATTATAAAACAAGCCTAAGAAATTCTAAAAAGTATAATATTCTTTCAGACTATGCCCTACATACAGTACAAAAATACCTAGAAATTAATTACAAGTGTTTAAACTTAAAACATATCAACTGAAGATTTAAAAACCTTCTCCTAAAAACTAGTGGGTCAAAGAGAAAATTAAATTGATAATTACATACTGTATGGGAAATTAGAATACTTTATATGAAAACATAAAAGATATAGACAAACTCACATAAAGTCACTTAAAATTTCATATTTAAAGGAAGAAAATGAGAAAATATATAAACTGAACCTTGCAATGAAGTAGGTAATCTTTGCTGTGCCCAAACCTTGTTCGAGAGCCCTGCTACTGCGCAGTGATACCCCATCCCACACATCTTTCCTCCAGACATAGCCAGGTGGTCCAAGAGTTACTCATCCTTAGCCTGGACAGCGACCAGAAGAAATTTACTGTGAAAAGATGGAACAGAGGCAACAAACCTCTTCTTCAGGTGCATAAGCATCCCAAGATGCAATATTCCTCTGCCACACTGCCTACTGGTAGAGGTGGTCTTTGAATGTTTGGAGAAAAACTGATGAACTTACGTGTGGGGAAGTGGGTGGAGAGAGAGTGGACGCGCATGTTCTCCTGGTGCTGACTGGCTCAGGAAAATTTATGAGGTGGCTGTTTGTTTTTAATAGCAGTGTTTCTCTCAATCAACATTTCAAATGATAGTAGCAGACTCTGAGGGGCCAAAGTCCTTTCCCATCACAATAGTGACCATTCATATATTTCTTACTGAGAGAACAAAACACATGGCATATTATCTAAGAATCTCAATATATTCCTCTCAAGAGTATGTGATTAATGCAAATTCTTCTGGCCCATTGAAGGAAAGAGATCTCACATGTGATCTTTCTTTATCTTTAACTTAAGGTACTGTTGCTAGGTTCTGTCTTTATGAGCCTTTCATTGTGTTTAATAGAAGTCTGGAAGAAAACATACCAAGTTAGTCTACTGCAATACAAATCACTTGTTTAGTTATTCATTGTTTTGTTTTATTTTTTAATTTTCTTGTTAACAAAAAGAAAGTGCACATAATATAAAAAGAATAAAATTAATATGTTTGGTCAGACAAAAAAAATAAATACACACAAATTAATAAAACCAGAGATAAGATAGAAGTGAAAAATGGATACTATGCACGTCTGTGCATTTGCTAAGGGGAGCTGAAAATGTGTGTCTTTGTTCCATTGGCCAAAGAGGAAAATGAAATTAGTTATAAAATTGTAATGTTATCAAGATACAAATAAAGTTCTTATTCTGGTTAATTCATGTTTTCTCTTTATGTTGTCATGTTTCCTTATCTTGACATGTGAGAAAAAAACACTTTTCTAGTAATCACTCCCTAGCTACAGGTGGAAGCAATGTACCATGTTAGCAAATAACAGGTTGAAAGAGCCTTGAGTTAAAATAATAAGAATTGTATTTTTTATAAACTTCTTCAATTTACCCTGATTGCATAACATGAAAGAACAGTTCAATCAGAAACAATTCTAAAAGGGGAAAAAAACACTATATTTTAACATCTTAGAAACATCACTTAGTGTTTACAAGATTTCAATTTCTCAAGCTTAAGTTACAAACAAATATTGTATCCATTCCCTCCAGTTGTGGCTTCAACATAGAAAGGGTGAAGACCTGGCTCAGGTAACCAAACTGGAGGTGGGGTCTTCCTCTCTTTCTGCCGAGTCACCTCAGCCTCTCTCTGCACACCGATTCCAATCTCTGAAAGCACCTTACGCCACACTGCTGAGATGTGCCTTTCAGCAGCTCTGGACTTACTTCATATCCACCTACTGACCTGCCCACCACGTACACACCTGATATTAAAGCAAAACCCCAAGGACTCCAAGGACTCTGAGGGTTCTGTACCCAGCTGGGGCATCTACAGGAGGCAACCAGTTGATTTTTCTCTCTCACATTGGTGTTTTTCTCTGTCTTTTTCTCCCCTCCCCT
>PVIA01017026.1:0-16892 GCA_004024845.1 Tonatia bakeri
AGACGTAGGGTTAGGTTGTTTGTTTGAAATGTTTCTATCTTTTTTAGGTATGCCTGTATCGCTATGAACTTCCCTCTCAATACTGCCTTTGCTGTGTCCCATAAGTTTTGGGATGTTGTACATTCATTTTCATTTGTTTCCAGAAACCTTTTGATTTCTTCCCTAATTTCATCCTTGACCCATTCATTGTTTAATAGCAAGCTATTAAATCTCCATGATTTTGAGCGTTTTGGGTTTTTTTTCCTTGGGGTTGGTTTCTAGTTTCACTCCCTTGTCATCTGAGAAAATGGTTGGTATGATTTCGATTTTCTTGACCTTGTTGAGACTTTTTTTTTTTTAATGATTTGAGGCTTTCCTTTCCCACACTGGGACCCTTGGTTGCTTGGTCTCTGGCTCCCCAGTTGTTCTCCTGGTTTATTCACATGCAGATGTGGGACCACCCCGCCCTCCAGCTGCTACCTTGCTACACATCCTCTCTGCCCTGGCTGCCGTCTCCACCCCTCCTACTAGTCTGAATGAGTGTTTCTTTTTTAACTCCTTGGGTGTTAGACTTCACTGCAGTTCGATTTTCTAGCAGTTCCAGTTTTTTGTTTTTGTTTTTTTTTTTTAATTTGTTGTCCTTCTTTTGGTTGTGCAAGGAGGCAAAAGTGTATCTACCCACGCCTCCATCTTGGCCAGAACTGTGTAACTTTAAAGGACAAGAGTTTCTCCAGCTGATTAACCACAGGTAATTTCTAGCCATTTGTAGATTTCTCTGGAGTTTTTGGGATGAGAATCAGTGTTCTTACCATTGATAGTCCCTGGAGAGTCTGCTTCAGCAAAGCAGCTTTGTCAGTTATAGTTGTAGGCATATGTTAGTTTTTCTAATTAACACTTTTAAACCTCATTTCTACGGGTTTTTAATGCTTTAGGTTACCAATGTTATTTGAGAATATAAAACAAGGGAATTTTGCTCCGGCTGGTGTGGCTCAGTGTATTGAGAGGCAGCCTGTGAACCAAAGAGCTGCTGGTTGGATCCCCAGTCAGGACACATGCCTGGATTGCAGGCCAGGTCCCCAGTAGGGGGTGCATAAGAGGCAACCACACATTGATGTTTCTTTTCCTCTCTTTCTCCCTCCCTTCCCCTCTCTAAAAATAAATAAATAAAATCTTAAAAAACAAGCAAGGGAATCTTTATATCACCCATTTTTTTATGTTGCTATCTCCATAAAGTTGCTCTGAATCTTATCTTCCAATGACTTGATTTTTCCAGGCCCCAAATCCTCACCACTCCGTCTCCTTCAAAATCCATTCCAATTCCACAGCCTTTCCGACCAGCAGATGAAGACCACCGAAATCAGTTTGGACAGCGAGACCGGTCTTCGTCAGCTCCAAATGTGCATATAAACACAATAGAACCTGTCAATATTGATGTAAGTATGCAGCATTGTTAGAACTAAAAAAAATTAAGGTGCACTTATTTTTCTGCTACAGTTATAATATAAATCAGAAATAAGTGCCATTTTTCAATAATCATGGTTAATGCGTGATAGACTTTTATGAACTACAAATCAGAAAAGCTTTGTCATCTTCTCTGATGGCATTAAATGCATAACTGGTGCCAAATTGCAGACTTATTCTGATTCTTTTTTTCCTTATGATATCATCTGTTAGAATTCTTATCTTCATTTATTTAACAGATAATCTACTTGGCCATTTCATGGTAAAGAAAAAACTAATAATATATTTGTAGGTTTTTTCTTTAAATCAATTTGAAATCTTCACCTAAATTTCTAAAAGTATAAGTTTGAATTAAATAACCCTTAGCTACTAATCATTACTTTATGTGTTTGATATATAAAGCTACCTATATCTTCTTTACCGTCTTGAATATACCATTGTATTTCATCTCTATACACCTCTTGAGTTTTGGCATTTTTTTTTAATATAGTTTGTCATTCAGTTTTAATCATTCATTGTTTAAAGTGCAGCTCTGGTCTCATCACCATATATTGTAATGTCACCTCTTCAGTTATTTTGACCATCTTCTCACTGGTGACTCTTTTTACTTTTTTAGTTTATCTTGCACCCTGTAACTTAATTATGTACATTAGTGTCACTTCTTCATTTAGATCTTAATTTCTGGACAGCAAAAACCGTTCTTTGGCACCTATCTAGAACTAACCACATAATAAAAAAAATTGTGTCTGATTTGGGGGTGGGGTAAGATTAAAAAAAAATTGTATCTGTAAAAGAGTTTAAAAATGGCCCTAGTTGGTGTGGCTCAGTAGGTTGTGCATTATCCTGCAAACTAAAAGGTCATCAGTTCAATTCTTGGTCAGGCCACATGCCTGAGTTGTGGGCCAGGTCCCCAGTTGGGAGCATGCAAGAGGAAGCCACACACTGATGTTTCTCTCCCTCTCTTTCTCCATCCCTTTCCTTCTAACCTAAAAAAGAAAAAGTCTTCAAAAATAAAAATAAAACAATAGAAATTTTCCATAATACAGACCAGGGGTCAACAAACTCCTCCTTAAAGGGCCAGATAATAAATAATGTAAGCTTGTGGGTCATGATTTCTAATGACAGCTGTTGAACTTTGCCATTGTAGTGTGAAAGTAGACATAGATAATGCCTTATAAACAAATGGGCATGGCTGTATTCTACTAAAATTTTATCTATAAGTACAGGTGGCCAGCTCACTGTGCTTCGCCAGTCCCTGATATAGACAAAGAGGAAGAGATGAGAAAAAAGATGAAACACACAGGATCAGTCCAAAAGGACTGGTTCATTTCACTGAGTCGTCCCCATAGCCGAAGTGCCCTTGTTGTTTGAGCTCTGCTGAGCTGGGATCCTTGGAATAATCTTGGAATTAGGTATTATGTTTTCTAGAACTTGTGTGTGAGAATAAAAGGTATAGGTTATCCTTAATCTCTGGGAGGTAATTATATTTAAAAAGGAAATTGAAACAGTTTCCCCATGTAAACAGGGGCCTGGAGTTAATGAGGTGGTTATGTGTGTGTTAGAAGATGGGTTGTTCTAATTATACAGTCATTCCTTATGTGAGTCCTCATAATTACAAGGTAGAGTAGAGAAGCAAAAATTGTCCTAACAGGAAAATATTCATTAATTAACAGGGTCCTTTAATATTAGTTTCTACTCAAATAGCCCTTCCCATTTAATACCAGCCTGCATTTCATTCCCTTTACATCAATATCTAACATTTCATTGAAAACATAATGCAAACTGATTGGAAATCTGGCAAAAAAAAATTAAGGATTTTATGAAAACTATAAAGGGTGACTTTAGAGAACTACTCAAATCACATAAAGCCATCGAGAAATACACACAATTAAATTAGTCCAGTTAATAACAGAAAACTAAATCCATAAGGATTAAAATGTAATTGACTCTTCAAATGAGAATGATTTAAATATCAAAGGATCAATAGAGGCCCTAAAAGATAAAGTCCTTTAAAATTTTTATTAACATGATTATTATGATGTAAAAGATGTATTTGAAACTAAGAATTTCAGTTTGTACTATCATAAATTTGGTATTATGACCAACAAAAACTTGATTCTTTGTGTTTATTCTAGAAATTAACATATTTTTGAAATTAAAACTTAGATTTTGTTTAATGTAAGAAATCTTCTGCCCTGGCTGGCGTAGCTCAGTGGATTGAGCGCGGGCTGCGAACCAGGCATCTCAGGTTCGATTCCCAGCCAGGGCACATGCCTACGTTGCAGGCCATGGCCCCCAGCAACGGCACATTGATGTTTCTCTCTCTCTCTCTCTCTCTCTCTCTCTTTCTCCCTCCCTTCGTTCTCTAAAAATAAATAAATAAAATCTTTAAAAAAAAAAAGAAATCTTCTAAATTTTAACTTCCATTTTTAATGATAAATTCCTAATTCAGGCTTTCTTTCCACTTTTTACTATGAGATTTTTTCTGTATTTTAAATGAGCTTTTCTTAATATTAATTTTTCTCAACTAATAAGGCCTTCCTCAAGCCAGCTAGACCTGAATACAAAGGGAGAAGGATGTGGGAGAGGGGAATATGGAAATAAACACTTAGTGAAATAAATCAAATCTTATTTCTAGGTTAGGTCTATTATCAGATGTTCACAATTGTAACCTTCGTCTTTACTTTGAAAACAAACATTCTTTTAAAGATTTTATTTATTCATTTATAGAGGAAAGGGAAGGAAGGGAGAAAGAGTGGGAGGGAAACATTAATCAGTTGTGTCACTCGTGCCCCCAACTGGGACTGGGCCTGCAACCCAGGCATGTGCTCTTATCGGGAATCAGGAATCGAATCTGGCAATTCTTGGCTTTGCAGGACAATGCTCAACCGACTGAGCCAATGCTGGTTAGAGCTCAAAACAGTCTTTTTATACCAGCGGTTTTCAGTCTTTTTCATCTAATGGCACACAAACTAATTACTAAATTCTGTGGCACACCAAAAAATAGACTGTGTTGGCTGTTGTCATTATTTTTATTTGACAGTCTAAGAGAAAAGAAGTCAGTGCCCCTAACTAAATAGTCAGGTATTGCATGCTTTAAAAATTCTTGTGGCATACTGGTTGAAAATCACTGTTTTCACTGTAACTGTTATTGTTACCACTGTTCTATTGTCTTAGGCTTGAACATTTGGACTGTCGTCTTTATATCTTGCGTTTTCATTCCCCCCTACTCAGATAGTCATAAGGTATTACTTTGTCCTTTCGACATGAATCTGAGATGTGTTACCAGCCACCACCATGTGGGCCCGTATTTCTTCATTTGAACTGCTTACTGCATTAATCTTCTAAATGGATTTCCTGCCATTGATTTCTTTCTCTCCATTTCCATTCTTTATGCTGCTACCAACTTAATTTTTTAAAAACACCTCTATATCATCTCTTCCCTTGTTCCAAAACTGTCATTGACTTCCCATTGATTATAGGATAAAATATAAACCCTTTAGGCGTTTTTGTTCAGTATCAATCATTTCATTCAATTTCAGCTATTATTTATCATTTGTTATTCCAGTAAACAAGATTTCATATTGACTTTGGGACAGACACTGTCGGAATTGGGAATTAAGGATGAATTAGCGCAGTCTTTACCCTCAGACTAGTCATAATCTAATGGATGAATCAGATGTATAAATAATCACAAAAATATATAATGACAGTTTATTGGAGCAAGTGATAAACTCTAGCTGGCTGGATCTGGGAATATTTAGCAGAGAAGGAACAACATTTAAGCCAGATTATAAAAGATGAGTAAGTAGGAGTTTATTCAGTACAGTAGTTGGGGGTTTCCGGAAAAGGGAGCATGTGTTATGGAAACAGCATGTGCAGAAATATGGAAGTACCTTTACACAGAAAGTTAGTGAGACCACCAGGCTTTTATATTTATTGGTAGCCATACAACCCCCAACACACAGCACCTTGTTTGTAGGTATACGCATATTTGTTGATTTGTAGACAATGCTGAAAGCTTTCTGTAATACATTGAACATGATAGAAATACTCTTGTAAAGAATTCACTCTTTGTTTTAGCTCATAAACAACAAGCTGCCTATTTGCAAAGAACTTATGAACCTGTTTAGAGACATTTGGGGCCATTCATTGCCTCACATTTAAGTTATACTGGGTCAACATGCTAATCTAAGTTCTGCCTAGTAAGGTCCAAATTGCATTGCCTTGCCAGAAGACTCTTCCCCCAGCCCCCAAAATTGTCCTTTGTAAAAAACTATGTTTTAATTATAAGGACAAATTTTAACAAAACCCTTGTTGGAGCCATTTTTTCCCTTCTTGTGTACTTTTACACATCATATTTTTATGACTATAATCAGTATATATTTTATTTTGTATTCTGTTTTTTAATTATATTGTAAACATGTTTTCATGATTTCATCATAATTATTTTAGTTGCTGCATAATACTCATTACATTTATACATCATAATATACTTAAAAAATATGTCAATAAGCCTAAAAGAAGGGAGTAATTAATTCTGATTTTTTAGTATGATATTGCTGCACTAAACATCTTTGTGCGTATCACTTTTTTCTTAATTATTTCCTTAGGGAAAAATTTCCAGAAGTGGAATTACAGTATCAGAGGGTATGAACATTTTTTATGGCTCTTAACATGTGCCAGTAGAATTTTTTTAAGAATTGATATATAGCCATTGGTTTTGAATGGCCTGAAGTAGATTTCAGCATTTGATCAGGACTAATAATCCCTTCAATATAGGGTTAGGTTGGCAAGTGCTACCTATCTGGATTTTATCATGTTCACTAGCTAATTCCATATTCTTTCTGTTTTGTGAAATAATTATAAGACAGTTATTATTTTGAATTAATTTTTCTGTTAATGCTTAGTGGAAAATTCAGTGTTTTTATTACTTTCTTACAATATGCTTTGAATAAAATATACATTACTATTTATTTGTAGGACTTGATTAGAGACCAAGGGTTTCGTAGTGATGGAGGTAAGTGGTGACTTCAGTTTTTAAAAACTCGGGAAAATGCAACTGCTTTGCTGCTTGTCTCCTTTATATTTGCTTCTTTCATGAAACAGACACAGAGAAAAATGTGTAGAGAAAAACCAAATTTTTTTCTTTAGTATTTATCATTTATATCTAATAAAATATTTACATTTATGAGTAGAAAATATGCAGAAATAAAAAAGGAGTCTTAAATGTACTGCCTATGGTTTTAAAAGGTTATCAAGGAGATATTCTTAGTTTTTTATCCACTTTATTGATTTTAAACCATCTCCAAAGATGAAGATGCAAAATTCCCCTAGGGAACCTCTACCAGTACTTAAAGGTTATGCTTAGAATGCATTAAAACTTGATTTTCCTAAATCATTCTTAGAGAGTCCCTTGGACTGCCTGTCACAACTTCTCAATTTGTTAGATATTGTCAACTACTCCCCTTCAGTCTTCTAAAAGGGTTTGAAATGTACATTTTATAGAATGAACCCCTAATAGAAAAGCCCAGTTGGCTTTTTTTGTCCAGTAAATAAAATAAGCAAATAAGAAATTAAATTGAGATTTCTTTTAAAATCTGAAATTCACTCTACCACCCAGTAAAAATAGGGGGCATAAGAAAACATTGTTTAAGAAAATACTTTTTAAATAAGAATTTACTCCCATGTAACATTTCTAAAAGATGGTATTTGAAAATATCCTAAAGTTTTCTTCCATATAGTTCTCCATGCTTACCTTTTCAGCTGTCTTCTATCTAATAAGGAATACCTGCAGTACCTGCATATCTTACTTAGAGTTGGTCTCTTTCACTGTGACCTGCTTTATCTTCACAATGTCTAAGCCCAGTCTCAAAAATATTTCATATTGAATAAACATGTATAAACCATCTTTTATTGTGTTTCTATGTACCTATGAAGCTACCAAAGTAATATGTACTGCATTACTGTAGACATAGTGTTTACTATAGCAGGTAGTTATAAAAGTGTTTTTTTGTTTGTTATTCCATGAATCCTCCAATTAATGTTGCTGCCAGTTTGACTTTCATATGTCTTAGTAGCTGTGGCTTTTGAAAATTTTGCCCAATACATCCAGCATTTAAATGTTGCCATCATTTTAGCATCACAAAGTTAACTTAGTCATAAAAACGGCCTGCTTAGTACCTAAAATGAAGTGGCGTTTCTTACCCTTTTTTATGAGTCACTTTTTAAAAAATCATTGGGATTTTATGAAAATAAGCAGTTTTTTTAAACATCCAGAATTATTTTGTAAAGCAGGCTTCGACTCATTTATTCCCCATGACTTCTTTCATTTCTTCTGTGTCTGTCTTCCTGTGTTTGCCTGCCCCTCTCTTTCTCTTCTAACAGCCCCTTTGAACCAGTTGATGCGCTGTCTTCGGAAATACCAATCCCGGACTCCCAGTCCCCTCCTACATTCTGTCCCCAGTGAAATAGTGTTTGATTTTGAGCCTGGCCCAGTGTTCAGAGGTAGTTGGGCTCTTCTTTCTTGTTTTCACCCAAAGCAAACTAAATATAAACTACAGATACTGTTTGTGCTTCACCCTCACAGCGTGTGTTTGTAAGTGTGAAAGTTTTCAGTACCTGATTTCTGCTTGGCCTGGCTGGAATGCTCTGAGTGTGCTTCTCACACATACTCACCACCACAAGCTTTCTCTGTGTTGTCTGTCATAAATTTTAAAAGCAAGAAAAGTCTGAAATTTCCATCTTGTTTTTTTGTTACATTACTTTTTGGTCTTTATAATGTCTTAAACGTAATGGGTGGCAATAAATAATGTGGGAGGGGTGTCCTTCGAATTTCTTTTATTTTAATCCACTTAGGTGGTCACTTTGATAACTATTAATATTTGTTACTAATTTTTGTGGTTTTTAAAAAGTAAAAATGAAAATGTAAATCCTTATTGACATTTTACTAGACTTTTGGCTTAATTTTTCTGTAATATCAGCAGTGTTCTTTTTTAAAAGTAAGGCATGTATATTTTTACATTATATCAAAGATAGGGAGCTTTCAAAAGATTTTTTAATATATTTGGGGCGCTTCAGCATACTTCAGAAAATTTGAGGAATGATACTTTTAGCTATACCTTAATATAAGGAAAAAATGAGCAGTATAATTTCAGTCTCTCATTTTATCTTGCCATATTTCAGTGGTTGAACTGATTTTTTATTTTTAAGTCAAAATTCAGACAGGAGTTTGCTGTAAATAGTTTTAAAGAATTTACTGGCTGTTGCTCGTTAGTGTCTGCCACTTACTCTAAATGTGGTGGTGGGGGTTCAGATTTTTGCTCTCAGCCCAGCTGTTCAGAAAATCCATAGAATGGCCTGGAAGTCATACAGTACCTGTAAGTAATAACAGTACAGTACTAAGTAGATCAGAACTGTGAAGCCTGGGCAAGTAGTTAAGGCTTTATGATGTTGAAAATTATCAGTGGAAGGTAGAAATGGATTGTGCTCTCATTAATAGACATTCCAGATAACATTTTCTTTTAGAAATTTACATATTATCAAAATTACATATGATAGCACATGTAATGCAGTAATGATAAAATTTCTATCAGATTTAACATTAAATTTTGCCACTGGTATCTCTGTTCTTTGAAAGATAGTGACTGCCCCCCTTCAAGAATAGTAATCTTTTTG
The DNA here is from genome assembly GCA_004024845.1 of Tonatia bakeri. NCBI lineage: Eukaryota > Metazoa > Chordata > Mammalia > Chiroptera > Phyllostomidae > Tonatia > Tonatia bakeri. The sequence goes on from PVIA01017026.1 coordinate 9,118, forward strand.
AAAAAATTTTTTTCTTGAAGTCTTTTTGTTCTATATATGCAAATATTTTTTGACATCTCAATCCTAACCTAACTGTATTCAGGCTCCATTAGAAATCATTGCCCTGAACCCCTCTAAACCAGGTGCTGCTGTACATGATCTTAGAATTATTGCCACTGAGCCAGCATTTGGAAAAGTACCCATCAGAAAGGTATGCAACCCTGCCAACTGAGTCCATTTGCAAAGAATGCACCCCTTAGGCTCAGTTCGCTGGTAGAATATTTGCATTTATAGTAACTTAGCTGAGAGGCCATATCACTTAACTTTGCCCTCACTTGTGAAGGCAGGGATTTTTTAGAGTCTTGAGAAACCTGCTAGTTTTGTTTATAGTAATATTGTATGCAGGCAACAAATAATCTTTGTTTAGTAAAATAAGCCTTCCAGAACTGATGAAAGTGACCAGCATCTCTCACTCTTAAGTAGTATAGTATGTGGTGTAGGATTTTTTTTTTTTAATTTTATTTTAGTGGCTTATATGCAAAAGCCAGATATTTCCAACAGTAAGGCCATTTTTAGAATATGTTTCCATTTGGGGATTTCCATATTTTTTATATTGATTGGCTGCTGAAGCAACATAAAATAATTAAAAGTTTATTTTTCATATTGGCTTTTAAATTTATTTTGCTTTTTAATTTTTTATATCAAAGAAACAGAATCTTGGGAGTATTATTTAGTATATATCTTTTATATTAGAGAGGTTTTTTTCCCTTAGGATATGCACCAGTAAGCAAAGTGTATATCTGTAATCAGATGTTTTAAAGATCATTAAATTGGCCAGAAAACTAAAAGAAATTATAGTGCTAATTACCAAATGAGGCCCCTTTTTGGCTTCTCCTTTCTAAGAGGTCTATGCTTGAACATGCACTGCATTTTTTAAGTAAGTCTTAAATCTCCCCCTGACCCTCTACCCCCAGTTAAGAAACATACTTGGTCCTCCTTTAATGGATATATTTTTCCTTTCAATAACTTAGGATCAACTACAGGTTTATCCGCCACCCCCCCTGCCTCATTACCTGGCTCACTCACTAATGTGAAAGCGTTACAGAAATCTCCAGGACCTCAGAGGGAAAGAAAATCATCTTCGTCCTCAGAAGACAGGAATCGAATGGTAAGAGTATATGGTATCTCTATTCTTCTGTATAGAAGTCATAGCCAAATCTAATGTCACCTTTTAAATATATTGATATGTGACAGAATTCCCATAATCAAATTTAAGAGCTGGTGGTTGCTTAAAGCATATTCACACAACACAGACTTTATTCCTCTCAGCTCCAATGTAATTGAATAAAAGGCAGTTTTGAAAGGGTAAGAATACAGTTGACTCTTGAATAACATCGATTCGAGCTGCTTGGACCTACTTACATGCGAATTTTTTTCAATAAGTAAACAGTCATCCCTCCATAGCCCCAGATTTTGCATCCATGATTCAGTGAACTGAGGGTTGAAAACAGTATTGGTCCTGAAACCAATCTCCAACAGATACCAAGGGATCATTACGATTGGGTTTTGGGGGAAATAAAAAGTTACATGCCAATTTCACATGTGCTCCTAAACCCCACATTGTTCAAGAGTCAGCTGTAGTGTTCTGTTTCTAAAATAAGGAAAAAGAGTAAGCTAGTATTTTAGGAAGCATTATTAGACGCATATGTTCTAAAGGGCTTCTCTGAAATTCAAGTATCTACTAAGTGACATTATTCCCTATTTGAAAAAATAACCTTCTGAAGCCTATATTAAAAACTAATAATTTAATCTTGGCAAGGGTGTATTAATAGTATATGTTGGATAGGTGGAGTCTTTACCTTACCAAAGTGCTTGTATATGTTGAAAAGAGACTGGATCAGGTAAGATATGAGGAAATTTAGCACTGACTGGAAGAAAGTAAGTAAATAAATTATCAATAGTTACCATAGTATGTTAACTTAAGTTTTGGCCTTTGGAGCCAAAACTAGTCACAGATATATAGTACTATCTTGCCTGTAGTTGTCCTCCAAGATATAAGACATCCATTTTATTGATTTTTGTGATATATATTTCTTTTCATACCCTATACATAATTTTTGATAAATTGTTTTTGTCCTAATACTGATTTAGGTCTTAAATTTAAGTTCTGTATTGTAGGAACCACACTTCTTTCTTCCAGAGAGTGTTCTTTTTTCTTTAAAAGATATTATCTCTTTCTAACTTAGGTACCCTTCAGACATAGGAGAAAATATTTAGTGTAAAACCTAAGGTTTTCCTTTTTGTTTACTATTTTTATCAAGAAAACACTTGGTAGACGGGATTCAAGTGATGATTGGGAGATTCCTGATGGGCAGATCACAGTGGGACAAAGAATTGGATCCGGGTCATTTGGGACAGTCTACAAGGGAAAGTGGCATGGTATGTATGTATTATGGTGACCTTGTCACAAGTTATAATAATACAATATATCTGACAATGTTTATTTTAAAAATCAAAGGGAGTATTCACTCTGTAAATCATCAAACTTTTTTTATTATATTCAAGAGTTAATAAAGGTTTCTAACAAAAAGTGTCAAAAATATTCAGTAAAAACTGATTCACAGCAACCAGGTCTCCTGTTATTGTATTACCTACAGGTCTTTTTTGTAAAATGTCTTTATTGTTTGAAGCATAAAAAGAGTAAACATTTCATTTCTTAGTCATGTCAGTGAGTTGTAAAGATACAATGCTACTTAGTCTGTATAAATTCCTGAAAATGTCTAGAAGTTTACAGTTAATATGATATAAAAAGGCACCTAAAGCACAATGAGATGATAAAAAAATGACCTCACTGTTACAACTGAATATCTAGTTATAACTTTTAAAGATCCAGGTGAGCTAATTCCCAAGATGTTTTTTTCTTTGATGATTTTTCTGCTTATAATTTTATTTGAATTATAAACCACAAGTATATTAAAAGTTTATTACCAGAGGAAGAAATGGAGTGGAAGCATATTTTAAAATGTTCAACCTCATTAGTTATCAGAATTGCAAAATCAAAAAGTAGAAATTATTTGCATCTCAAGTGGACAAAGATTTTTTTTTAATTGGTCATATTTAGAGTTGTAATTATAATGCTGCTGGTCTGCTGGTGGGAAAATAAATTGCTACGAGTTCTGGGAAGAAATTTGACAATATGTACATGGGGCCAAAAATTCCACTTGTAGAATTTTATAATGAGGAAGTAATTGGACAGGAACAAACATGTCTGTACAAGTATATCAATTAGAAGTTTAATATTAATGAAAATGGAAATTAAGTGCCCATTGAGTAGTATTTAAATAAATTGATAACCTCCATACACGATTATACAGAAATTAAAATAGTATGGCAGATTTATATTTATTACTATGGAAAAGTGTCTGTGGTATATTAAATTTTATAAAGAAGCATGCATAATATCCCACATTATGATGCTACATAGAAATATATTTAACAATCTTAAAAATGATCAGTATTTGAGTACATATATTTTTAGGTTATCTTTTTATACAAATTCATAAATAGTCACACTGATAAATATAAAAGCCTAGTAAGATATACATCAATATGGTAACAATGGCCATTTATGAGTGACATGATTATGGGAAATATTTTTTCTTTATGCATGCAGAATGTTTCATTTTTTTACTGTGAGCAGTGTATGACTTTGATAGTCAAGAAAACTAACTTAATTGTATCTAAGTATAATATACGTGCAAAAAAGTTAAGTGTTCAAGTAGCTAAAATCTCACAAAGTAAGCACATCTGTAGTCAATAAACAACATTACCAGCAGTGTAGCTCCAGTGCTAGAGGGAGAATTTGGCCGATCTGAGGAGAAACAGCAGGAGACCACGGATATCGCAACATTTATGAAAATAGGGCATCAGAAGTTATCCAGATATTGAAGGAACGGACGGTAGACCGGAAGGGGTTTGTGCTGGGCTCGGACAGTCCCTGAGCCCCTGGGTCTGTCTCCGGGCGCCCGGGAGAGCGGAGTCGCTGCGCCGCCCTGTCCCCAGTCAGGGGTTGGAAAGCAGAAGCACAGGAGTTGTGCGCACCCACAGGGAACAGTGCGCACCCAAATAGGGGTGTGTGTGGTTTTGGGGAGGACTGAGACCCCATGGCCGCCGGGAACAGGGAAGGGCTTCCAGAGCTGAGACGATTGGGCGCGGGGGCGCGCCCTGCCAGATTCCTCACTCCAACGGAGAACCCAGAAAAGACAAAGCTATTCCCAGGTTCTGGGGTCCGCAGCGGAGGCAAAGGGAAGGGCGCGACCCTTCCCAAACCCCGGAGGGTGCGTCGAGACCGGAGGAGAGACGGCACTTCCCGAGAACGTAGAGCCCAGGAGGGGAAGTACGGGACCCCTTGTAGTCGCGGCCCAGGCACCGTCACCCCGGAAGAGAGGCGGGGGCTCTGCTGAGCGTAGAGCCTGTGGTGGCGAAGCTGGGGGAGGGGCGCAACAGTCTTGCCACCTCCGCAGCTTGCGCCCTGAACCCAGAGGGAGACAGCAATTCTTTCTGGGAAAAGCTGGTGGCCAGCCCTGAGTGAGTCTGACTGAGTTCTGTCTTAGAAAGGGGAAAGGCAGTCTAACTGCTCGCTCCTCAGCCTGCTTGCACTGGCAGGAGCAAAAAGACTGATTTGGCCAGTCAGAAACCAACAAGAGTTTTTTTGTGTGTGTTTGTTTTTTAAATTTGCTTTTGTTGTTGGTGTTTCTTTGTTTATTTTTTCTTTTTCTCTCTCTGTGTTTTCTTCTTCTTTCTTTTCTCTTTTTTTATTCTTCTTTTTTCCCCCTTTATCCTACTAATGTTGTTTGTTTGATTTTATCTTGTTTTGGTTTATTAAGCAACTTTTTATTTAAAAAAAACTATATTTTTATATCTCTCAAGTCCTTATGATTCTTTTCCATCCATTTTAGTGTTATTACTTCTGCTCCAAATCTATCTCTCCTGTAATACATCTTCTGGTTGTTTTATTTTGGTTGTTGTTGATTGTTTGTTTGTTTTTGTTTTTGCATGCAAATTTATATTATCTTTTTCTCTCTTTTCTGACATTTTTTATTTCAATAGTATTTTCTTTTCTTTCTACATAATCTTCTTTGCTTAGCTGGTTATACTGTCGTTTGATAGGTTCCCCCTATTATCACATTCACAATGTGTTGGTAATTTATTGTCCCTCACTTGGGTCCCATTGGTACACCACTCAAGATTCTATGCTCCTTATTCTTGTTGTCTAGATCTCATAGAATCTGCCCTAAGATTGTTGCTTCAATATCACTATAAATAAGACTTACTCCATACACTTGTAAATACAACTTAACACCCCTCACAGATCTTGGCTCACTTCACAATTTCCAAAACTCTACTAACGTAGGGGTTATCTCTATTCTTTTACACACTACCCCTATTTACTATTCTTTATTCCTACCTTACCTCAGAATCTGATCTCTTGCTGTCTCATAGCTATGTAGATCCAACTAACAACACTTTCCTCTCCACTAAGAGTCTTATCTTTCCATACTTTTTAAAACGTAGATAGTGGGACAGAAGATCACGGTTTACACTATATATAGACAAAGGATCTCCCACCTCTTCTCTGCTGGCTGCTACTGTAAATATCATAGAATACTGGTTCGCTGTCTTAACCCATTTTGCCTTACTCCTCCAACTGATCACAAAAAAGAGTAGGGGGAAGCTGTGAACACCAGGATACCCAAAAGAGACTATACCACTGATCCTCACAGGTATTCTACCACAGAAGTTCACACCATAAACACAAGGAACCAGAACAGATCAAGTTAAGAAACAGAGGTTAACAAGAAGAGTCTCAGAAACAATGAGAAGACAAAGAAACAATCCGCAAATGAAGGGAAAGAAGGAAGCCTCAGAAAGAATGCTAAATGAAATAAGAGGCAACTCAACTATCAGATATTGAGTTCAAAACAATGATTATAAGGAAGTTCAACGAGCTCACAATGAGCTTCCAGAAACTAGAGGGAAGCTACACTGAGCTCACTGCAAACTATATCAATATGAAAAAGGAAATAGAAACTATCAACAAAGGCCAAGAGGAAATGAAGAATACAATTTCTGAACTGAAGAACGCAGTAGAAGGAATGAAAAGCAGGATTGATGAAGCAGAAGATCGGATCAGCGAATTGGAGGACAAAGTAGAAAAAAACATCCAGAAAGAACAAGAAAAGGAAAAGAGGCTCAGAAAAAATGAAGAGGGATTAAGAGAAATGCAAGACAATATGAAACGTAATAATATCCGTATAATAGGGATACCAGAAGGAGAAGATGAGCAAGGGATAGAAAACCTACTTGACAAAGTAATGAAGGAAAGCTTCCCCAATTTGATGAGAGAAAAAGTCACACAAATCGAGGAAACACAAAGAGTTCCAATCAAGAGGAACCCAAAGAGGCCCACCTCAAGACACATCATAATTAAAATGGCAAAATGTCAAGACAAAGAGAGAATATTAAAGGCAGCAAGGGAAAAAAAGGAAGTAACATACAAGGGAGCCCCAATAAGGCTAACAGCTGATTTCTCAATGGAAACACTTCAAGCCAGAAGGGAATGGCAAGAAATATTCCAAGTAATGAGAAACAGAGGCCTGCAGCCAAGGCTACTTTACCAAGCAAGGCTCTCAATCAAGATAGAAGATGAAATAAGAAGCTTCCCAGACAAAAGAAGTCTAAAAGAATATACCTCCACTAAGCCAGCTCTGCAGGAGATACTAAAGGGTCTGATTAAGGAAAGGAAGGAAAAGAGAAAGAGAGAGAGGAACACATGTACATAAATGGCAATGAATAAGTACCTATCAATAATAACCTTAAATGTAAATGGATTAAATGCTCCAATCAAAAGACATAGAATAGCTGAATGGATAAAGAAACATGACCCACACATATGCTGCCTACAAGAGACCCACCTCAGGATAAAAGACCTGCACAGGCTGAAAGTGAAGGGCTGGAAAGAAATTTTCCAAGCAAATGGACAGGAAAAAAAAGCTGGGGTAGCGATACTCATTTCAGACAAAATAGACTTCCAAAAAAGGGCCATAAAGAGAGACCCAGAAGGTCACTTCATAATACTCAAGGGAAGAATCCACCAAAAAGACATCAGTATTGTAAATATATATGCACCCAACATAGGTACACCCAAATACATAAAGAAAATCCTAGAGGATTTTAAGAAAGATATTGACAGCAACACAATTGTAGTGGGGGATTTTAACACCCCACTCTCAAAAATGTCTTCCAAACAAAATATCAACAAAGATATCATGGCATTGAACAATACCCTAAATGAAATGGACTTGACTGATCTATTTAGAGCCCTCCATCCCAAAGAAGCTAAATACACATTCTTTTCAAAAGTACATGGAACATTTTCAAAGATAGACCACATGATAGGACACAAAGCAAGTCTCAACAAGGTCAAGAAAATCGAAATCTTACCAAGCATTTTCTCAGATGACAAGGGAATGAAACTAGAAACCAACCCCAAGGAAAAAAAACCCAAAACACTCAAAATCATGGAGATTAAATAGCATGCTATTAAACAATGAATGGGTCAAGGATGAAATTAGGGAAGAAATCAAAAGGTTTCTGGAAACAAATGAAAATGAATGTACAACATCCCAAAACTTATGGGACACAGCAAAGGCAGTATTGAGAGGGAAGTTCATAGCGATACAGGCATACCTAAAAAAGATAGAAACATTTCAAACAAACAACCTAACCCTACGTCT
>PVIA01017027.1:0-16874 GCA_004024845.1 Tonatia bakeri
TTTCCCATGGTTTCTTCTGCTGCCCCCTCCCCTCCCTGCAACCAAAGCTGCCTCTCCCTCTCCCTGACTGCAGCCTGTCTCTCTTCTCTCTCAGGTGTCTGAGAGACTCCGGACTCTGCCTGCCACTGTCCCCATGCTGCTGCAGCACATCCTGGGCACCTTGGAGCAAGAGCATGGCCCTGATGTCCTTCCCCAAGCCTTGGCCACCCTTGAGGTCACACGTAGTGGTCAGTGCTTGGGGAGAATTGGGAGGCTAAGGGCTTAGTGGTTGGATGACCTTGGTTCACTGGGGGTCTCTGGGGGTCTCTGTGAGCAGTGCGAAAAGGGACTGGGTGTCCCGGGGGTGGGGGTACACTGTGTGGTTTGGAAAGAGCCTCAGAGAGCTTGCATTTTCAGGTCTTACTGTGGATCAGCTGCATGGAGTGCTGAGTGCATGGCAGTTTCTTCCCAGAGGGACCAAGACTTGGGAAGAAGCAGTGGCTGCTGGTCACAGTGGGTACCCCTACCCCATGGGCCCATTTGCCTACCTCGTCCAGAGTCTGCGCAGGTACAGATGATCCCAGATGGCCTCCTGTGTCTTCCCATCTTTGAGCCAGGGCCTCATGTGATCTCTTTTTCACCTCACCCTTCTCTCTGTGTAGCCACTGACACCTCTCTCCCAGACCCTGGATGGCTCCCACTCAACTTACCAGTGTGTGAGATGAGAATGGGAGCCCACAGCTGTGTCAAGATGCTCACTGATGGGCCTCCTCCCTCTGTTCTCCTCCTTCTCTGCCTCACATGAGGACAGTTTGCTAGGGGAGGGCCCCCTGGAGCGGCCTGGTGCCCGGCTCTGCCTCCCTGATGGACCCCTAAGGACAGCAGTTAAATGTCGATATGGGAAGAGGCTGGAGCTGGAGTGCACAGCACATGTCCTCATAGCAGGTAACTACAGCCCAGATTAGCCCAAGGCACTGAGTGTGTGCCCTGGGCCCGGAGGCCAGGACCACCCACCGGTGCTCCCTGTCTATCTGCTTGCCTCCTCACCTACCACCTCAGTGGGTGCATGGCTTGCTACAGCCTGAAGGATGTGATCTTTGGAAATGTGTCAGGGCTAAAATCGCCTCAATGTTTGTTCCTCTGACCCATACCTCCAGCTCAGCTCTGGAAGACCTGTGACCCTGATGCCTCAGGCACCTTCCGAAGTTGCCCTCCCGAGGCTCTGGAGGACCTGCCTTACCACCTGGTTAGTCCCCACATCCCACAGGCACCTTCTCCCAAGCAACTACTTTGACTGTTCGGAGACCCCTCTCTCCCTAGATGACCTCTATCACCATTGCCATTATTCCTCTCAAGCGCCCTTTACTTTTCTGCTTTTGGTTTTCTTGCCCTCCTCTTTCAGGTCTTCTGTCCCAGCTCCTAGATCTAGGTCCCAGCTGTACAGGCGGGTCTAAGACTAGATTGACCCTCTTCACCAGCCTCTTCACATCCCTAATGAATCCACTCTGGCTCTCTCAGCTCCAGAGCGGGAACCGCGGCCTTCTTGCAAAGTTCCTCACCAGTCTCCATGTGGTGGCTGCACACCTGGAACTGGGTCTGATCTCTCAGCTTCTGGAAGCCCATGCCCTTTATGGTGAGATGAGCTACTCTGTGGTTTCTTCTTTGAGATACGGAGTCCCTGGGTGTGTCTGTGGGAGCCTGCTCAGAGGGAGGAGTAATAGAAAGAACAATCCAATTTCCATTCCAAGTGGGAAATGCCAAGAAGATCAGCAATTGAGTCTCAGGAGATCTTTTGCCTAAATATCTTAGATGAGAGATTCTCAAACTTTATCTCATGGCTTAAAATTACCTGGGGAACTTGTTCAAATTGAAGAGCTCTGGGTCCACAGATTCTGGTTACCTAAGGTATGGAGTGGGGACCAGAGATTTGAACTTTTAATAGATGTTCCTGATGCCCCAAAGGGCCACACTTGGGAGACTTACCATTTCAGATACACATACACATGTAATTGTATTTGGTGTTGGGGGTCATGGGGGTCCAGGCTGGCTTTCCATTGACCCTCTGCATCTCTTCCTAGCTTCCTCAGTTCCTGAAGAGGAACAAAAGCTTCCTGAGGCTGACATTGCTGTATTTCATACCTTCCTGAAGCAACAGGCTCCCATCCTGGGTCTGTACCCCATGCTCCTGCCCCAGCAGGCAGCCAACCAACCTCCAGACTCGCCTCTTTGCCACCAGGCACCCCAGCTATCCCAGCGGTGGCACCTCCAGCGCATGCTACGATGGCTAAATAAACCCCACACCATGGGGGGCCAGCAAAGGTAAGATCCTTAATTTCAGACTCTGGTAAGCCCACCAAAGAGCAAGCTGCAGCCCTTTCTGAAAGTGGAGAATAAAGGAGAGATCAGATCATGGAGAGGGGGATTCAGGCATAGAAATGCAGAAATGAGTTCTTGTTTGCTTCCTTTCCCTCATTCCTCATTTCCTCCCCTTCTTCCTGATGTGTCTCTAGCTCCAGCCTGTCCCTGGCAGTTTCCTCATCCCCCACAGCTGTGGCCCTCTCCCCCAGTGGGCAAAGAGCCGCTGTGGGCACTGCCAATGGAACAGTTTACCTGCTGGACCTGAGAACCTGGCAGGTATGACACTCAAGGTGGGACAGTTTAGCTTCAGAATAGCCTCACAGCCTGCCGCGAGGCCCCAGACAGGCCAAGCCCGCCTGCAGTCCCTGTGTTTGATTCAGCCACTTTACTTCCCTCACATCAGATCAAAAGGACTTGGCCAAAAATCAGTCACACAGCAAATATTTGCCACATACCTTCCATTCAAAGCACTGTTTTTAAGCATTGCAGGGAACTCGGGGCTTAGGACATTGTCTTCGCCTGCCAAGTGGTTAGTTTTGTTGAAAGAAGAGACATAGCAGATAAAATGGAACCAAAACATAGCCGTGTCTCATAGATCTGAGCTGAATTGCACAGTGACCATAGGAGATAGGACAGAGAAGGGCCTTCTAGTTTGAGTGAGGAGGAGCCTGAGCAAAGACCTGGGGCGAGAAGGTTTCCCATGAATTGCTGGGAACGATTGCAGCAGAGGGTACTTAAAAGCTGGAAAGGTGGGTCTCTCATTTTTCTGGCCATATCATGCCTCCCATATGTATGCATACATGTAACCTCATTCTCTACTCAGACCCTTCAAAGTCTTTTGTGATTGGGGGATATGTATGGCATTTGGAGTGGAGGACAAGGTATGGCCCCACTGGGATCCCCAGCCCCCTCTTAGACCTGAGCTTGGCCTAGGTCTGGAGAGGGAACCAAAGCTTTGGACTTTTAACAGATGTGGGGCCAGAGAGCGACACCTTGAGACTTAGGTGGAGAATGCAGAGAGCCAGGGATTCCAGCCCTTCTTGCCATGACCTCCCGTTGGGTTGGGGCTAGGAGTGGCTGGACACGGGTCAAAGGAATGCTTTGAGCGTGCTGCCCCGCTCACTCTCACAGGAGGAGAAGTCTTTGGTGAGCAGCTGTGATGGGGTCTCTTCTTGTTCATTCCTTTCGGACACTGCCCTCTTCCTTGCTGCCTTTGATGGGCTCCTCGAGCTCTGGGACCTGCAGCATGGTTGTCGGTAAGAAGCCTTCCATGTCTTGGAGTGAGCGCCTGTCCTGTCTGTGGGAAGCCCAGGGAGAGGGGAGTGAGGGAAAGCCTGTGGCCAGAGGGCCTGGGGCCTAACTCTGCGTCTCTGGGATAGGGTGCTCCAGACCAAGGCTCACCAGTACCAAATCACTGGCTGCTGCCTGAGCCCAGACCACCGGCTGCTGGCCACTGTGTGCCTAGGGGGATGCCTGAAGGTAATGACTGTGGAAGTCATAGTTGCCATCAAGCGCAGAGTCGGCCTGGGAGGTTGTTCTGTCAATGTGGCAGAGGCTGCTGACTGCTAGGCCTGGGGAGACCTTGCCTGCTGGGGGCGGGGGACTGGATAAGATGGTGCCTGGAGCTGTGGGACTGAGGAGCTCAGGCACCTGTCTTCATCACCTGATTCCTCTTCTTCTCTCCTCCAGCTGTGGGACACAGTCCGCGGACAGCTGGCCTTCCAGCACACCTCTTCTAAGCCCATGAATTGTGTCGCTTTTCACCCAGACGGGCAGGTAATAGCCATCGGTAGCTGGGCTGGCAGCGTCAACTTCTTCCATGTGGATGGACTTAAAGTCACCAAGGTGAGAGGTCCTGGGGGAGGCTCATGGAAGGGTAGCAGTGGAAGACGGGGACTGATGGACGTCCATGTTCTGTGTCACTGTGGGATGTGTTGAGAGCAGGCCCTGACATTTCCATTTCTACTTCTCTGGGTAGGAACTGGGAGCTCCTGGAGCTGCTGTCCGTACCTTGGCTTTCAATGTGCCTGGGCGGGTTGTGGCTGTGGGCCGGCTGGACAGGATGGTGGAGCTGTGGGCTTGGCAGGAGGGGGCACGGCTCGCTGCCTTCCCTGCCCACCATGGCTTTGTGGCCTCTGCCCTTTTTCTGCGTGCCGGGTGCCAGTTACTGACTGCCGGAGAGGATGGCAAGGTCAGGTTACAAGGGGGCTGCTGGTGGGTTATGGCGAGGGAGTAGCAAAGGCAGGGAATATTTGGGTGGGGGTGGGCCTTTGTTGAGGGGACTGTGGAGATAGCTTGGCTGGTGTGAGCTTCAGGAAGAAGGGTGTGGGTGTGCACACAGACATCTCTCAGAAGAGTGTCTGGAGGGAGGATTTTAACAGGGTGGCTGTAACTTGGGTGGAAGTAAGGTGTCTTTAGGCCCTTTTATTGTCCTTTAGGTTCAGGTGTGGTCCGGGTCTCTGGGTCGGCCCAGGGGGTGCCTAGGTTCCCTTTCTCTCTCTCCTGCCCTCTCCGTGGCTCTCAGCCCAGATGGTGATCATGTGGCTGTCGGTTACCGAGCTGATGGCATCAAGGTCTACAAAATATCTTCAGGTACAAAGGGAGAAAGGATGGGGTGTTTGAGCCTTTGGAAAGAGGCCCCCCTTTCCAAGTATCTGTCTCTCTTTTGTTTTCTCTCATTCTCTAGGTTCCCAGGGGGCTCAGTGTCAAGCACTAGATGTGGCAGTGTCCGCTCTGGCCTGGTTAAGCCCTAAAGTGTTGGTGAGTGGTGCCGAAGATGGATCCCTGCAGGGCTGGGCACTCAAGGAAAGCTCCCTTCAGTCCCTTTGGCTCCTGTCCAGATACCAGAAGCCTGTGCTAGGACTGGCTACCTCCCAGGAACTCTTGGCTTCTGCTTCAGGTACTGCTGGGCCATGGGTAGGTCTGTGAATCATTGAAAATACACACTCAAATTTTTTTTTTCAACTTTCAAAGTCCTTTTAAATGCGTTTATCTTACGCAATCAGTCTAGACTGTTTCTTCTTATTTCCTAGACCTGATTCTGAGACCTCTTTGTAATTTTTATAGTCCTTTGAGTTTCTTCCCAGTGGGAGACTTTTCTATGTTAAGGGATGGGTTTCCCTCAAGAGGTGAGAGAAGTGTGGAAGTGAAAATGCAGAGTGGCCTCAGTCCTCTTAGTCAGGAAGCTTGGGCAGAGGAAGGTCTGGAGGTGTGGTAAGGAGTTGGAGAGGGACAGCTGCAGAGCCAGTGCTGGTAGTGCCTGCCATCCTGTCCTGTGACTCAAATGATGACTGACCCTTGTCCAGAGCCTCTGTACAGCCTGAGACTCATTGCTCCCCTCCCTTGGAGCTGCACCTGTAGACATATCCTCAATCCTCAGCCTCTGTGATTACTTTTGTCTTTGGTCTCAAGGCCTGTCTTGCTTCCTCTCTCAGGGAATTTTGCCTCTTCCTTATTTTCAATGCAGAGGATTTCACAGTACGGCTGTGGCCAAGACAGTTGCTGACACTGCCACAAAAGGCAGAAGACTTTCCCTGTGGCACTGAACTCCAGGGACATACGGGCCCTGTAAACTGCTGTAGCTTCAGTACTGATGGCGGCAGCCTGGCCACTGGGGGCAGGGATCGGGTAAGCTTCAGAAGGATGCAACCCCCAGGCCCTGCTCTCTCTGAGTACCCAGCCCCTCTGGTGTCTGGATTCCTCAACAGCCCAATTCCTTTCACTTTTCTGGGCCTTTTGATTTGCCCACCCTCCCTTCCTTGATAATCCCTCTTTCCTTGAAGCTTTCTGTCTGTAATGACCTTGGTGTTCCTGCCTGCCTCCCATGTTCCTGACTCCTCCATCTTTTGGGAACTATCCAGAGTCTCCTCTGCTGGGATGTGAGGACACCCACAGCCCCTGTTCTGATTTGCTCCTTCCCTGCCTGTCACCGTGACTGGGTCACGGGTTGTACCTGGACCAAAGACAACCTACTGGTGAGTGAAGAGGAGGAGTGATGCAAAACTCAGGCGGGTTCCTGGGGGAGGACAGCGCCTCCCATCTGATCCTTTTCTAACCAGTTTATAATGGTAATAACTAACATTAATGGTAAGAGCTAACAGTTAGTGTGTGCCAGGCATTGTCTCTTTACATATGTTGTGTCATTTAATCTTTAAAATGCCCTGTGAAGTAGATAGATGAAAGACCATTTCCAAGGCCGTGTAAGTGATAAAGCTGAGCCAGTAAACTTTTTGATAAGAAAGCTCATGCTCTTGACAAGAACACAAAACTGTCTCCCAAGGGCTTGGGATGCCCCATCCCTGCAGTAAAGGGCACTACTGTTATTTCTTTGTTTGAAGGCAAAAAAGTGAATCTCACATTATGCATTTGAGGTTGATGAAACCTAGTTGTCCAATGGAGAGTCCCCATGTTGTTCTCGAAAAGAAATGAGGAAGGAGTGAGAGTAAGTTGAATAGACTTCCCTGCCTTCTAGGCAGCCAAATCTTTCCTTGACATTGCAGACATTTCAGCCTTTGTCTGGGTTTGTTGACTGATATTATATTAATAACAAGGACAATAGCTACTATTTATTCATTTCTCATTGTATTCCAGGCAGCTGTGCCAGATCACTTATCTATAGTAGCATCAGCCCCACAGCAACCATGTCAGATAGGTGCACTGTCATTATCCCAGTTGAATAGATGAGAAACCTAAAGCTGAGAGGGATGAACTTGCCCCAGGTCACAAGGAAATGAATGGTGGAGCTGGGATTTGAACCCCTGACAGCCCATGTTCTTAGTCACAAGATGTATTGCCTTCCATTATAAGCAGACAAAAATGCTGGAGGGATGCTGATAATCCCACTCCTCTGACCTCTGACTCCACAGGTCTCCTGCTCCAGTGATGGCTCTGTGGGGCTATGGGACCCAGTGTTGGGACAGCAGCTTGGTCAGTTCCTGGGTCATCAGAGTGCTGTGAGCGCCATAGTAGCTGTGGTGAGAAGGCAATACAGAATTCAATGGGGGTCTCAGGAAAGGGTGCTCTGGGAGACTGGGTGCATTTGATGTCAAATCTCAAAGGCAAAGAAGCATCAAGATTAAGGTGCTTGTTCCTGGATTAGAGCAAGGTTAGGGTGTTGAGTCTGATGGTTGGTGTGAGGGGAGGGCAAGCATGAAAACACAGCATCTTAGATTTGTGACCTAGTGGGAGGATTGCAGCCCTGAGCCCCCTGGCTCTATGTCTTCAGTTCTCCTCAATCTTTAACATCATCTAAGCCCCTAATGCTCAGCCCACACCTCTGTGGTAGGAGTCATACTTCCCATGTCTTGCTTAGTGTGACTCTGCTCTGGGGCAGGAGGAACACGTGGTGTCTGTGGGCCGGGATGGAACCTTGAAAGTGTGGGACCATCAGGGTGTGGAGCTGACCAGCATCCCTGCTCACTCAGGACCCATCAGCCACTGTGCAGCTGCCCTGGAGCCCCGTGCAGGTGATAAGAGTCAGCTACCTCCCTTCCCCGTTGCCTCTTCCCTTCACTCCTGCTTCTCCCCTTCTTCTCGCTTATCCTCTGTGTCTTATCAGCGGGCCAGCCTGGGTCAGAGCTCCTGGTGCTGACTGTTGGACTGGATGGGGCCACACGGTTGTGGCATCCACTGTTGGTGAGTTTCCTGAAAGGACTGGGGTGGCAGAGGTGGAAAAGGTATAGCGGGATAACCTGTGTTTCAACCCCCTGTTGTCCCTTCTCCATTCTTTCTTCCTAGGTGTTTCAAACACACACCCTCATGGGACACAGTGGCCCAATACATGCAGCTGCTGTTTCAGAGGCCTCAGGCCTCTTGCTGACCATCTCGGAGGATGATTCCATACGGCTCTGGCAGGTACCTAAGGAAGCAGGTGAGTGAGGTATGGAGGGAGGTAAAGTATGAAGGAAGGTTGTGTAACTGGGACCAAGAAGGTCAGGGGTAGCCTGGTATCCCCTCTTGCATCCCGGCAGTGGTCCAGCTCCTAATGAATATCACTTCTCTTTTCTCCAGATGAGACAAATATACCCAGGAGTCCTGCAGCCATCACTGCTATGGCCTGGGCTCCAGATGGTTCTGTGGCAGTGTCTGGGAACCAAGCTGGGGAACTGACCTTATGGCGGGAAGCTAAGGCAGTGGCCACAGTACAGGTGAGCTGGGGCAACCTCAGATCCTGTCTGCAAATTCTGCCCTAGTTATGTATTTAATGGTACATACCCAGGTTGGAGGTTGCATAGATGCCTGGGAGAGGAAAGTGGCTTAATCCTGGTTTTTCAGAAATATTGAAATGAACTTGTTGTATATACCAGGCTCCAGGCCACATCAGTGCTCTAATCTGGTCCTCGGCCAACACCTTGGTTGTTGTCAGTGCTAACGAAAAGGTCAGCGAGTGGCAAGTGGAACTGCAGAAGGGTTCAATCCCCAGAAATAGCAGGTAAAATGAAGCAACTGGATTAAATGTGATAGGAACGGTAGTCTCCCTACACTCAGGATTTTACTAAAATCACTGCACCTATACTTCTGAACTAAGTCAATGGCATGTTAGTTATTAGGCAGAAAAAAGTTCCTGGGAAGCTGTTTTCTGCTCCTTGTCTCAACTTAAATAATAATTATCAAGTGTCCACTTTATGCTAAACTCTGGGCCAGACAGGGTGAACTTAATTTGTTAATTAAGAAAGCTCAAGGTAGAGGAGGGTGCATATAAGTAAACTGTCAACAATATTCAGAGTGATTAGTACTACAATAAATATAAGTGTGTGTGTGTGTGTGTGTGTGTGTGTGTGTGTGTAATTCCTGGGGCTGCAGAATTTGAGAAATTTAATTTTCTTTTTTTTTAAGATTTTATTTAGTTATTTTTAGAGAGGAAAGGAGGCAGAAAGAGAGGGAGAGAAACATCAATGTGTAGTTGCCTCCCCCACACCCCACTGCCAGGGATGTGGCCTGCAACCCAGACACGTGCCCTGGCGGGGGATCATACGAGCGGCCCTTTGGTTCGCAGGCTGGTACTCAATTCATTGAGCCATACCAGCAAGGGAGAAATTTAGTTTTCCAAAGAGTTGCTATTTGAGGTTGGGCTTAAAGGATGAGTAGGAGTTTTCTAGACCAGTAACAGAAGGGAATGGAGTTGTAGGAAGAGGAAGCAGCGTTAACAAAAGGCACAAAGGTATGAGAGTGCGTGGTGTATTCTGAGTACATATAGCCATGTCTTTGGATTCTTAGTGGGAGGTGGGGGCAGGGAATTAGATTGAAAAGATAAACAGGTGCCAGGCTGTAGAGGGTACAGTGCTAAGAATTTTGAGTAGAATATTGATCTGAATTTTAGAAAGAGAACTTGGGTGGCAGTAGGAGGATGGGTAGTAGGAGAGAGATACTAAAGGTAGGGAGACCACTTTTATAGCTGTTGCTATAGTCAGGGAAGATATAATGTGGATCCTAATCTGGACAGTGGGGATGAGAAGGAGAGATACAGATTTAGGCGTGTGTTGCAAATAGGATTCACAGTGCTTTTTAATCAGTTGGCGGTCAGGGGGGAAGGAAAAGACAAGAATGTTAGAGATTCCTATTCTGAGGAAGTAAGGGGATGATGATGATGAATACTGATATAAGAAAATCAGAAGAAGAAAGAATTTGTAGGTCAGATAATACATTTTGTTTTTTACTTCACTCCTGAGGAATTTATGGGGGCCTGAGGGGCCTGAGAGAGGTGGACTAAAGTAGGATCTTTCTCTACCCATGTGCCTTTTTTGAGGTACAGTCTTCACCTGAACCGAGTCCTGCAGGAGGACTTGGGGTTCCTGACAGGTGTGGGCCGGGCCCCTGATGGTCATTCACTCATCTTGTCCAATGCGGATTTGCAGTTACTGCAGTTGAAGCCAGGGGATGCTCCCTCCGAAATCTGGTAAGATCCAAAAATGGAGTTTCCTCTTAGGCTGGGTGAAGAGGAAAGGGAGGTTAGTGGTTATCCTGAGGTTGGGTCTGATGGAAAACTAACACTGGGGTCTTATAGAGAGGTGTTCTTGGGTTCAGTCTCTTTCCTTTTTTTTTTTTTAGTATATTTTATTGATTATGCTATTACAGCTGTCCTATTTTTTTCTCCCCTTTATTCCCCTCCACCCTGCACCCCATCTCCCACCAGCAGTACCACCTTTAGTTCATGTTCATGGGTCATACATATAAGTTCTTTGGCTTCTCCATTTCCTATACTATTCTTAACCTCCCCCTGTCTATTTTGTAGCTACCATTTATGCTTCTTATTCCTTTTCCCCCATTCTCCCCCATCCCTCCCCACTAATAACCCTCCATGCGATCTCCATTTCTGTGATTTTGTTCCTGTTCTAGTGGTTTGCTTAGTTTTTGTTTTTTAGTTTCAGTTGTTGATAGTTGTGAGTTTGTTGTCATTTTACTGTTCAGAGTTTTTGATCTTCTATTTCTAAGATAAGTCTCTTTAACATTTCATATAATAAGGACTTGGTGATGATGGACTCCTTTAACTTGACCTTATCTGGGAAGCACTTTATCTGCCCTTCCATTCTAAATGATAGCTTTGCTGAATAGAGTAATCTTGGATGTAGGTCCTTGCCTTTCATGACTTGGAATACTTCTTTCCAGCCTTTTCTTGCCTGCAAGGTTTCTTTTGAGAAATCAGCTGATGGTCTTATAGGAACTGCTTTATAGGTAACTCCTTCTCTCTTGCTACTTTTAAGATTCTTTTCTTCTCTTTAGTCTTGGGTAATGTAATTATGATGTACCTTGGTGGTGTCCTCCTTGGGTCCAATTTCTTTGGGATACTCTGAGCTTCCTGGAATTGTATGTCTGTTTCCTTCACCAGTGTGGGGAAGTTTTCCTTCATTATTTTTCAAATAAATTTTCAATTTCTTGCTCTTCCTCTTCTCCTTCTGGCACCCCTATGATTCAGATGTTGGAATGTTTAAAGTTGTCCCAGAGGTTCCTAAGTTTCTTCTGTTTTTGTTTTTTGTTTTTTTTTGAATTCCTGTTTCTTCAGTCTGTTCTGGTTGAATGTTTATTTCTTCATTCTGCTCCAAATCATTGATTACAGTCCTGGTTTCCTTCCCTTCACTGTTTGTTTCCTGTATATTTTTCTTCATTTCCCTTTGTATAGCCTTCATTTCTTACTTTATTTTGCATCTGTACTCAGCCATTTTTGTGAGCATCCTGATTACCAGTGCTTTGAATTCTGCAACTGATAGGTTGGCTATCTCTTCATCACTTTGTTGTATTTTTTTCTGGAGCTCTATCTGTTCTTTCATTTGGGCCATATTTCTTTGTCTCTGAGCACCTGTTATATTATAAGGTGTGGAGCCTTAGGTATTCACCAAGTGGTGCAACCCTCATCGCTACGTTGTGGTGCTGTCTGTGGGGGAGGGATCATAGAGGGGACAATGCCGCTTGCCAGCTTGCTTGGCTCTTGTCCCTCTTTCTGTCATTTCCCCCACTGCCCACAAGCAAATTGGGCCCTTCTGGTGCTGATTCCTGGTTGGGTGGGCTTGTGTACATTCTAGGACCCTGTGGGTCCCTCCAGTGGTCTCTCCTGTGAGTCTGGGCATTTCTCCTGTTGCCACAATCCCCATAAATTTTTACAGCCAGGGGTTTTGAGGCTTTATTTCCCCATGCAGGAACCCTGGATTGCGTGGTCTGTCTCACTCCCTAGTTGTTCCTCCCAGTTTATCTGCACACGAATGTGGAACCACCTGGTCCACCAGCTGATGCTTTGCCACTTGTCCTCTCTGCTCTGGCTGCCTGTCTCTGCCCCTCCTACCAGTCTGGATGGATGTTTCTTCTTTAACTCCTTGGTTGTTGGACTTCCACAGGATTTGATTTTCTGGCAATTCTGTTTCGTTTTGTTTTGTTTTTAAATTTGTTGTTGTCCTTCTTTTGGTTGTGTGAGGAAGTGAATCATGTCTGCCTATGCCTCCATTTTGGCAGGAAGTCCTCTAAAGTCTCTTTCCTTCTTATAAACCAGGAAGACATATACAAACTCTCCTATGATGTTGTCCACCCATCAGGACTATGGTGTGTTTGCCCTGCAGCCAATGGCCCCTGGATGTCTTTCTGTCTTAGTAAGTCTTGTTTGGGTGTGTGTTAAAATAAACATTTGTCCAGACCAATATTTTAAAACCTTGAGGAAATTACGGAAGATAAAAGAAAGGGCAAGGCAGTTGGTTCCAAATCCCCTTCTCTTCCTTCAGCTGGAACACTTATAATTAAGAGTATTATGTATTGAATTTTCCTCTAAGATTTCATTGATGCAAAAAAGGATTCTAGTATTAAAGAAAATTATGGGAAACTGTAAATCTAGGTGTTTTCTCAATTACATTTGTCTCTCTTGTCTTACCACTGTATTTGTGTCTGGAGCAATACAGACATATCTCTAAGATGTTCTTTCAGGCAAAAGAATCGAGCCACAAAAGAGTGCACATGACATGATTTCACTTAAGTGAAGTTTAAGAACAAGCAAAAGTAATTTTCCAGGGTGATGGAAATGTTCTACGTCTTGATCTGGGCAATTATTTTGTGGATGAATACATGTGTAAAAATTCATGGAGATGCACATTTTACTTTACATATCTGGGTTAGAGTTAAAAAGGAAAAGTCCTGGCCATTCCAGAAGAGGAAAGAGTTGCTATTGTCTGGGAGGGTTAAGTGATACGAGTATGCTAAACAATGTGATCTGTCCTTTCACAGAGGCAAAAGGAATCTGGAGAGTTTGAAGAACACCTGAACTTTGTTCTGAACTTAGAGAATCCTAGTGGGACCTTAATATCAGTAACTCAGGCCAAACCTGAATCTGGTGAGTGGTGGTGGGAGGACCCAAGGAATACAGAGATGGCTTAGGGGAGGATGGTGGATGCTTCAAGGCCTGAGACCTGGCTCTGACTCTGCTCTTGAAATGGCAGAATCCTCATTTGTATGTGCCAGCTCTGATGGGATGCTCTGGAACCTAGCTAAATGCACACTTGAAGGAGAATGGACCACAGGTAACATCTGGCAAGAAACAGTACAAATGCCTGAAACCCAAACTTCAGAAGAAGACTCGTGTATGCATAGCTGGCCAACAACCGCAGAGCTAAAGACACGGCAGTGTAGAAAGGTGAGTTTGAGGGAAGGGTCACAAAGATAGGGGAAGAGGCTCTAGATCCTGATACTTTCTCCACTAAAGAGGGCCCACCATACTCTTATCTTTCCTCTCCGAGGTTCACTTGGGCTCCGTCACAGCCCTCCATGTGTTGCCAGAGTTGCTGGTGACAGCTTCAAAGGACAGAGATGTGAAGCTGTGGGAAAGACCCAGTATGCAACTGGTAAGTGTGTGTGTGCATGTGTGCCAGGAGGGCTGAAGGGATGTCACAAGAGAGCCAGCTTGGGATAAGAAATTTTAAAAGATCAAAATTCTATTTTCTTCTGTCCTTTTTGAAATAACCTGTTCCAAATAAAAGGCATTAATGTGAGAGAAAAACAAGTTAGTAAGGAGACCCCTGTTTTTGTTCCCATTGTAGCTGGGCCTGTTCCGGTGTGAAGGGGCTGTGAGCTGCCTGGAACCTTGGTTGGGGCCCAACTCTACCCTGCAGCTCGCAGTGGGAGACATGCTGGGCAATGTGTACTTTCTGTCCTGGGAATGAAGATGCACACTCCTCAGGTCAAAGATACTGTTTGTGCTAGAGGTGTAAACCTAAAGATATCAATGGTGACTTCTTGATAAAATCATAAAAATAAAGTGTCAAGATATCTCAGGTGCAGTCCTGCCTGTGTTCTCATGTGGATTTGGACCAAGAAGGAAGAAAGTAGATGTTATATGGTCTTTTTTCTGATTTAACATTAATTTTTACTAGAACTGCAAGAAAGTGAATCAGATCTTCAGTAGATATTCTTTGACACTAGGTTTTAAAACTCTTGTGTCATCTGCTGGGCCCAGCAGTCAGATACCACTCCTGCCATGAGGAGGAATGAGAATGATGTTGGCCTGCACAGAATTTGAACGGAGAACTGGAGACCTCTTACTTGGTCAAGAAGGAATAAAGGAAGGGAAAGTGAGCCAGTAGTGCCCCTCGTCAGGGCCTTTAAAAAGAACTGGGATAGAAGTAGGAAAGCACTAGGTTTCCCTTAGACACACCGTCCCATGTACTCAGAACTAACTGCCCAGGTGAGCACTGAAGGCAGACTTAGTTTCACCTCTGGCTTTCACCTCTGACAGAGCAGCAGCTGCCACTTGGCTTGCAAGCGTGAAGCAGTATAGTAATTTGCATTCTTGGAAGAGATCACAAAAGTGTATCAATAAAAAAAATTTTTTTTAAGTATATCTCTTTCAAATGAAAGTTCACAAAAGTTAAAATGAGTTGAAAGGTAGAAGGCTTTTACTTACAGACTTTTTACGGACTTTGATCCTCTTCAGTAAAAGTTCTAAAACCTTCTTTTTTTCCTGTAATCCTATCATATGGGAGAGGAAGTTACCTGAGGCCCTTTCTTTCTAAGGGTTGATAAAGGGATAAGGGTCTTCTGTGTCCAAGAATTCAAGTACTTGAATGTGATAAGCCAGGGCTATTACAGGATGTTGTCCTGGGTTGGTGGTTCTCTCAGAGAAATACCACTGCACTCTGCTCTAGAAATGAGTTTGGAGGATTTGGGGAGTTGAGGGGGAGAATTTTGTTCTTACTTCACCCTGAATCCAGATTTTACATGGAGAAATCACCTGAGGGACTTTACCTTATTTGTACCACTACCTCCTGGTCTTCCTCACCCAAAGGATAAAGACGTAAGGAACCTCGTCAGCTGATAAGTCTTAGTCATAGGTCATACTCCTGTCTTTTCTCATGTGCCCCGTTCAGGGGCTATGAATATATCTTCTAGACCACCTTCTCTACAAGTACCTTGTGACTACAAGTCTAAGGTAAGGCAATTTGAAATTTGTGTTTCATAATCCTACCCAGAAATGCTACAGAGAACCATGGCATGGCATCATCCTAAAGGTTGCTGGTTTGGGTCTTTTGCCTTTTGCTCCCCTGAAAGCATGGGCCAAGGACAAGAAGAAGCCCTAGATGTCTGCCTCCCGTGCTCTTAAAAATTCTATAAAAACACCCCAGCTGAGGCTGGAGAAATGGAGATGGAGAAAATTAAGCAAACACTAACTTGCTCAGTAGTCTCAGCCTTGTTAGCTGGTTCCACTTGAAGGTCCTTTTCTGTCTCTCTTATCTTGGAGATGTAGAATGAGGTCACAGTGTAGTTGCTGTGAGTGAAGATAAGAAAAGACTCCAGGTAAAAAGTGAATATGTGCACAAGGGAGATGAAGGGAAGGGTCACAGAGATAAGGGAGAGGCTCTGGGTTTTACGTTAAGTATCTGGTGAGTTCTTATCATCAAACAGAATTTCAGTGTCTCCCATGCCTGGATGAGCCCCACAATTATAGTCACCAGAGTGTAGGGTCACAGGCCATTGGAACAGTCTTCTCCCACCCATCCACAAGCCATCTTTCTCATGTACCAGATTCTTATAGGTATGTTTCTATATATCTACGCACAATCTGTTTTTGAAATCTAGAAAGAGCCACTCAAAATTTGGTTTTTGGTCTAGAGTCAGTGCACAAATTATTAATCATTCACAATGAGAAAGTGTAGTTGTGAATAGGTATTTAGAAACTTAAAAGAATTTGAAAAGTAATCTTGTATCTGTCAAATTTAATAAAAATTGAGGCCTGTATTTTGTATGATTTTTATTTCATTTTTCTAGAAACTCATTTTAATTATATTTTACAAAAATATTGGTTCCTGACAGATCAGAAATTAAAATAAAGAAAACAACTGGTCCTTCAATAACACAGATGCTTTGAGAAGCAGTACTCTAGAGAGACAGGGTAACAAAGCGGCTTTTAGCATGGACCTGGAACAAAACTACCCGAATCCATGCTTCTCTTTCCCACCTGTAAAACAGATATAATGATGGTGCCTATTTTGTGGGGATATTGGGAAAATTAAATGAAATAAGATGTATAAAACACTTAGAACAGTAGCTGAGACTTACATGGTCCATGTTCAGTAAGTGCTGCTTTGTTCTTTTGTTTATCCAATAGTGTAAGTGTCACCTTGTTATTCTTCCTCAAAAATGTATTGCTTATTGGTGTATATTTTTTCAGTCAGATGAAATCGGTACTGAATTATTCAGTTTTCATACATATCTATCTGATATTATTTTAGATACCTAATCAGTCTTTCTCTCCAGTACAATAACCTCACTAGGATATTGAAGTTTTACAATGGTAACAACCCTAGAATCTTGAAATAGCGAAGACTTATTTCTTTTTTTTTTTTAATTTTATTTTAATTGTTGTTCAAGTACAATTTTCTGTCTTTTACTCCCATCCTGGCCCACCCACCCAGCCCTCCCCACCTCCCTCCCATTTCCACCCCCCCGCCCCCAGTTTTTGTCCTTGTGTCCTTTATACTTGGTCCTGTAAACCCTTCCCCTTTTGCCCTGAAATTCCCTCCCCTCTCCCCTCTGGACATTGTCAGCCTGTTCTCTATTTCAGTGTCTTTGGT
>PVIA01017028.1:0-16872 GCA_004024845.1 Tonatia bakeri
AAAGGGGGGAATGAGGGTGGGAGGGGATGGGCAGGGTGGTGGGGAGTGAGGGGGGAAAATGGGCCAACTGTAGTTGCATAATCAATAAAATAAAGAATAAAAAAAAAAAGAAAAAAAAGAAGGCCCTTGAGCAGATAACTAAAAGACAAGACCGTCACCTGTGCAAGATTTGAGGGATTGATGATATTCCATTATTCCACCCAGCAGCCATTGCAACTGCATATGTGAAGCAATTGGGTGTTTAGTTGCAAAGTCAACACATGCCACAGAGTGACCTAATCTCCTTTCCCAGGTGCCAGTTCACATGAGAGATTCAAGGGTGCACTGATACACACAGTTCAGCACAGATGGAACTGACCCCCATGGTCAAAAATTAAAGTAGGAACAAATATTAGATAGGTAGAAGTTATAAGTACTCCCCTAGAGGAAATAATAAGACAAAATGACGTTTTTCGTTCCTTTGGAAAAACCTTAAACCAACGTCGCAGCTTCATTGCAGTAATGGGAGAATTAAACACATGAAGGCCCACACAAATCAAAACCACTGTTTCACAAAATGTCCACCTGCCTGGTAAATTGCATTCTTATTAACCCTTCTCTTGACTTGGTGACTGGACAATTGTATATTAGGAGGCTTGCCCTTCTTGTGCTCAGTCCTTATGCTGTGATTGGCTAAAGTCAATATGCCAGAAAGAACTTGCTGTGGACCAAAAAAAGTCACAAACATACCAGAGAAGTAAAGAATCTTAACTGAACAAGCCAAATTTATTTCTTCAAATGAACTTATGAACATTTTATTCAATGTAAAGCATTTTATTAACTGTGTCTTCTTCTATATCCAGGCCAACAGAAGCTAAAAGGTAGTACAAAATTATATTTAAAAAATGAAATCTCTTGCCCAATACCTCCTCCTCTAGGCATTTTAAAATTCATAATCTCTTTGGCATTTATCATAGACTTATCATATGTTAAGTACTACACATCATAATAGAGAATTTTCTTCCATTCCATAATTTTTGTAATAAAATCATATTTATACTCAGTTGAAAAAAGCATTACCTTTAAAACATAAAAAATCATTCTGAGTGGATATAGAGAAGAAACTTAAAGCTAAAAATGAGAACAATCAGAATAAACTCTTGTGTACAATTCTATAATACCCAATCCTACTGCAAAAAAAAATAATAATAAAGATGCTACTGTCCAGTTGGACTGTCTAAGACAGAATTAAAACTCCAGATTGTGTGGGAAGGAAATTTCATTTCTATGGAAATGCCACTTACAGATTATGTTGCAACCTAACCTACTAAAGTTTAAAACTTTAGCTTTAAAACTGCATGGGGATCCTAGTCTGTGTTGTCAAATGTTTTGACCCAATTTTCATAGAGACTTTAAAAAGACCTTGTTCTTGTTATAGTAAAACTTTATGCTACATTAAAAGGATTGGATCTCCATATGCACGCATACATTGCTAGTTTTTTTAAGTGTGTGTGAGCTAACATGATTTTTGGCATTGTATACGGGGAATTATAAGTATACATAGAAGGACTTTTGCAATGCAGTGGTGATTCAAAGGGCTGGCTGAATGAGGAACATCTGGGAACTTTTTTTAGAAAATCCAAATTCTGGGTCCCACTCCTGGAAACAGTATAGGTGTGGCCTGCCCAGGAAGCTAACTTTTTTTTTAAAGTTCCTCATGTAACTGCAGTCGGATTTGAAACTATTTCCATAAAGTACTGTTGTTGTTGCTGTTTTTAGAAGGAATTTGTTTTAAAGATTTTATTTATTTTTTAGAGAGGGAAGGGAGAGGGGGAGAGAGAGAGAAAAAAAACACATCAATGTGCGGTTGCTGGGGGACATGGCCTGCAACCTAGGCATGTGCCCTGACTGGGAATCAAACCTGCGATGCCTGGTTCGCAGCCCGCGCTCAATCCACTGAGCTACACCAGCCAGGTGTTGTTGTTGTTTTTTAAGGTGTGGCTGAGATGGGGGGCAGTTGCCAAACTTTAAAACTGTAGAGAAGTAAACAGACAAATATAACACCCATGAACCTATTACCTGGAACTGACATATTTGCTTCAAGTATTATTTTCATTAAAAGAAATCATGTATTCTGCTCTGGCTGGTGTGGCTCCAAAGGGTTGCTGGTTTGATGCCCAGTCAGGGCACATGCCTGGGCTGTGGGCCAGGTCCCCAGTTGGGGGCACACACGAGGCAACCACACATTGATGTTTCTCTCCCTCTCTTTCTCCCTCCTTCTCCCTCTATCAAAAATAAATAAAATCTTTTGTAAAAAATCAGTTATTTTGCCCTGGCTGGTATGGTTTGGTGGATTGAGTGCTGGCCTATGAGCCGAAAGGTCACTGGTTCATTTCCTGGTAGGGGCACATGCCTGGGTTGCAGGCCTGCCCTGGTTGGGGCATGCAAGAGGCAACCGGTTGATGTATTTCTCTCACATCAATGTTTCTCTCCCTCTCTTTCTCCCTCCCTTCCCATCTCTCTAAAAATAAATAAATAATTTTTTAAACAAGATCAGGTATTAAAGCCATGATCAGTGTGGCTCAGCTGGTTGGGCGTCGTCTCGCAAAGCGAAGGGTGGCTGGTTCGATACCTGGTCAGGGTACATGCCTAGGTTGTGAGGATTGATCCTTGGTTGGGGCACATACAAGAGGCAACCGATTGATGTTTCTCTCTCACATTGATGTTTCTCTCCCTCTCTTTCTTCCTTCTTCACCCTCTCTCTAAAAAAAATAAAGTTTAAAAAGTCAGGTATTACAATAAAGTCCCCATGTCCCCTGTCCTCAGTCCCAGTCCCTTCTCTTGCTTCAGAAGCCACACAGGTGTGATTCAGTGTGTACCCTTCAGCACAGTTGGTAATTGTGCCAGCCTTGCTGACAGATGACCAATTCAGGATGCCGCAGCAAGCAGAGGCTGGGGATTTCACAGGGAAAACTGGGAGTCGTGTTTCCCCAGAGAAGGACTGGAAGGATCTTACTTAAAGAATTAATTCCAAGAAAATAGAAAAAGATTTGGTAAATTCAGGAACATCAATAATGTACTGCCTGTATGAGCAAAACCACCATAGCATAATATTTTCTAGACAAAGGTGTCAAAAGTCTAAAGGAATTGATGGTGTTTCTCCAAAAGTGGTAATGAGGTCCTGGTTTGATTGTATTCTCCTCCATGGATGTGGAATATAATGTTATGGCCTTCCATCATTTGTGGAACAAGATTTTTAGCCATCCAATTTTTCTCACCTACGGTTCAAGTGCCATGCACAAGAAGAGGATGGTTTCTGTGTCTGTCCAATTTTCTTTTTAGAAAAGTACTGAGCCTCAGCTTTGCAACTAAGGGGCTTTGATTCTGCCTGAGACAATTCCTCTAGCTTTACGCCTGCAATCCCAGCAGCCCAACTTTGCAATGTTCCCTGAACAACAACAACAAAAAAAATGAAATAGCACGTTAAGCCATCTGTTCGAGTCAGTGCATTTTGCCTCTGGTGTTTATAAACCCACTTCAATAAAAGGCAAAAACAAAGCCCAGAGTTTAGCACAAAGCATGGCTGGGTGAGCAGCCAAAAGCAATTTCCATCTCAGAAAGAAACACAACGTAATTTATTTTACCCAAGATGTTTTGGTAACATGTGATTTGCTTTAGAGCAACCAATGCGGTGTGCTTGGTATTACTGAGGTACCTCTTCTTTCTTCTTTTTTGAAAAAAAAAAAAGATTTTATTTATTCAGTTTTTTTTAAGATTTTATTTATTTATTTTTAGGGAGAGGGGAAGGGAAGGAGAAAGTGAGAGATGCATCAGTGTGTGGCCACCTCCCACATGTTCCCCACTGGGGACCTGGCCAGCAACCCAGGCATGTGCCCTGACCACATCCCAGGCATGTGCCCTGACTGGGAATCAAACCAGCAACCCTTCTGTTCACAGGCTGTCACTCAATCCACTGAGCCACACAAGCCAGGGCTATTTATTCAGTTTTACAAAGAGGGGAAGGGAGGGAGAAGGACAGGGAGAGAAACAGCGATGAATTGCATTGCGTCTCATAGTAGAACTGAACCCACAGCCCTGACTGGGAATCAAACCAGTGAACTTTCACTCTGCAGGACGATGCCCAACCACCTGAGCCACACTGGTCAGGGACTGAGGCACCTCTCCTTTATGAAGAAAAGCAAAGAAAATGTGGAGGCATCCAACTTTGGCGTTGGGTTTGTATGTCTAAGTTTAGCATTGTTGCTGAAGTTAGCAGTAGGAATCTTCTGAGACACTGGCTTCATTAGTTTCCCCAAGTGATTCTTGGTAATGCTTAGAAGATGATTTTCATGAATGGCGGTTAGCTTCATTTTTCTGTTTGCTTTGGAAAATTCCTATGGAATTTTTTTCTATTTATTCACTAAATGATATCACAAGCATTATATTTTGTCTTTTCTATAAAATAAGACTACATGAAAAGGCTGAATTATTTAGTTCTCAGCAAGCAGTAGGACAGCTCTAATCCTCATAACCCTGTGAGGTAGGTGAAATATCCTCATCTTATACATGAAAAAATTTCAGCTTCAAGAGCTTAAACGGCTTTTCTGAGGTTGCTCAGCAGGGAGAGAGAGAAAGGAGAAATTGTTTTCTTTGTCTTAAAGTATTGGTCAAATAAATAAAGCAAAAGGGAGGTAGCATTTCAAATGCACTCCATGGCTGATGAACAGCACTGACCTCTGGGACTCTGTGTCATTTGTGCAGTCTGTCAGCGTTT
Source organism: Tonatia bakeri (assembly GCA_004024845.1). Taxonomy (NCBI): domain Eukaryota; kingdom Metazoa; phylum Chordata; class Mammalia; order Chiroptera; family Phyllostomidae; genus Tonatia; species Tonatia bakeri. Next base: position 4,754 of record PVIA01017028.1, read on the forward strand.
ACTAACAGAATCTTTCACTTGCAGTATTGGGGACAAAAATATATGGTGTTATTTCTTTGAAGAGATCCCTGGCATTTCACAGTTGTGTGGATATTATTTGTTAATCAAATCTACCCCCACAAGATAACTGCTACACACCCAGAGGAGAGAATATTGAGGATGTTTTCGTCCAGAAACAGGTTATACTATCCTTCAAAGAAAACAAAGGAAAAACTGAGCTTTAAATTTATACAATGTTATATGTCAAATCTATTTCAATTTAAAAAGCTGAGCTGCAAGGATTAAAGTTATCATGAATAGATTATATTGGTAAATAAAACCAAGTGTTGCATTTTAAAATATGTAACCCCTTTTTCTTCTGCTGTCTAAATTTACTGCCAAAGCAGAAAATCTAATGAAATTGCATAAAACTGGAAATGCAGAAAATAAGGGCAACTTCGGCAGCTTTCATGGCCTCTAATAAGTGTTGAGCTGTGTAATGCTGCAGGTTCCAGAGACAGCTCCACTCTCAGGATTTTTTAAATCATTTTTTAACAATGAAAACCCATTTGAGAATTAGGGCCTGTCCAACAGTCCTATTGTCTTGTTATGAAAAGAAACATTCTCACCCAAAGCTGCAAGCAAGGGAATTAACTTTGAAGCATCTCCTAGATCGTGTGGTTTCTCCAAGGTTTCTGTACCTTATGTCTGTTCATCTGTCATGTTACTAAATTCCCATATCCACCATCTTGCTTACGCCCTTAGCCTCAGCCTCCCTCCCGCCCTGTTTGTTAAGTCTCCCCACCCTAGGAGAGAGAACACAGTGGGACCTAAATTAGTTCACGTGCTTCTGCAGGGATTCAAACCCAGGCAGTTTGACTCCAGGGCCTCTCAGCATCACTGACCACATTCTTTGTACCCCAGCTTTGGTCACTTAGGACCAGTCTGAATGATTTAGTCAGTAGATATTTCCACCACACAGTAATTTGAATTATGATCTGAATGTAAAAACCTGCCTGATAACAAAACAAGCACTTATTTTTATATACAGGGTCCAACAGAAGTAATGCCTGCTTGAGTGTGGTTGGTAGGGTAATAATACAGGTGTAATAATTTATAGTTTTAATTTGAACATTTCACCTAAAATGTCATATGGTCTGCTTGGGTGTGATATTGTTATGTTACAGAATTACATGTTTATGATTTTGTAATTAAAAAGGGGCGCTATTTGTGCCAGAGCTTGTCTATATAAATATTAAAGCCTCCTAAAAGAGCGATTCCAGTAGGTTCGCTTTGAGCTCCCTTAAGGGCCTCTTAGGAAGACCTCACTACCTGGGGACAGCAGCTGTTTTGACCACTGACCTTTATAGCTACACCTTTAGAAACCAGCTGAGTTCTGACTGAAATGTACAGTTTGCCATGTATTAATGACAAGCAAAATTCTTAATAAGATGGTTTCCTGTATTGCATCAAAACAACTTCTAACTGATCAATCAAAGGAGGAGAAATGAAGCCTACCGCTGGTAATAAATGACTTTATGCCCTTCTATTTAGCTATACCTTCAACCTGTCAGCTAATTTCTGGGTAAAAAGTTAGAAAGCTGCTGTTATGCAACTAACTCTCAATTATGCCCATATTAACATTTTGGTAACTGGGAAGAGACACCGTTTTCTCATTAGCATAAATCTACTTGATTGCACAGGCATTCTACCCTGCAAGAAAATACATTTTCCCCCCATGGGGCTCAAAGCAATTTTCATTTGGAATGCAAATGTATGCAGCTCATAAACACCATTTTTTCCTCTAAATTGGCTCTTGTGAGGGAAAATAAAGGCTTCTCACCACTAATATAGAGATTTTTAGAAGCTACAAGAGGTTCTGGTGTGGGCAGTAGTAGTTCTGATTAGCCAGTTAAAAATAAGTTCTGAGGAGCTAATGTATAGCATGATGATTATAGTTAGTAATATGGTATTGTAAACCTTAAACTGTCTCACCACACACACACACACACACACACAAGTTAACTGTGTTAACTATGTGAGGTGATGGGTGTGTTAATCATTTTGATTCTGGTAATCATTCTACAATGTATATGCATATCAAATCATCACATTGTACACTTTATTTTTTAATTTAATTAATTTATTTTTAGAGAGAGGGGAAGGAAGGGAGAAAGAGAGGGAGAGAAACATCAATGTGTGGCTGCCTCTCACGTGCCCCCAACGGGGGACCCAGCCTGCAACCCAGGCTTGTGCCCTGACTAGGAATCCAACCAACGACCCTTTGATTCACAGGCTGACGCTCAATCCACTGATTCACACCAGCCAGGGAAAATTGTATAGTTTAAATATATGCAATTATATTTGTCAATTGTTCCTCAATAAAGTTAAAAATGGGAACAATAACTGAAGAAGGGAAAACCAAGATAACTAGTTGAGGAAGCCCCCAGGGGCCATGGGGAAGCCACGAGGAGAGGATTTCTAAACCCTGGGCTGGCTCCTGAACCTCATATTCTGAGGCTTTGTCTGGTCAAAATGAGCTGGAATGAGAAAAATCAGGACAGCATAGTAAGATTTTCATAAAACTGAATTTGTTCCATTTAAAAGACTGGTCTATGACATTATGTAACTTTGGGTCTTTTGAAATTCAAATGTCCATCCTTACACTGTATGATTCCATCTATGTGAAATGTTCAGAATAGACAAACCCATAGATAGAGTCAGAAAGTAAATTTGTGGGTGCTGGGGAATGGGAGTGGGACAACGGGGAGTGACTACTAGTGGGTACAGTTCCTTTTTGGGGTAATAAAAGTGTTTTGGAACCAGATAATGTTGATGGTTGCATAACATTGTGCAGGTACAATGCTACAAAACCGTGCACTTTAAAATGGTTAAAATGGCCCTGGTTGGTGTGGCTCAGAGGATTGAGTGCCAGTGTGTAAGCTGAAAGATCACCCGTTGATTCCTGCTCGGGGCACATGCCTGGGTTGCAGGCCAGGTCCCCAGTGGAGGGCTTACAAGAGGCAATTGATGTATCTCTCACATACCAATGTTTCTCTCCCTCTCTTTCTCCCTCTTACTCTCTCTGTCTAAAAACAAATAAAATCTTTTTTTTTTAAATCAGGTATTTTGCCCTGGTTGGTATGGCTTAGTGGATTGAGCACCAGCCTGTGAACAAAAGGGTTCAACCTAGAATTGAACTGTCAACCTTTCACTTTGTGGAGCAATGCTCAACCCACTAAGCCACACCAGTCAGGGTGGCATCCTTGTCTTGTTCTTGATTTTAGAGGAAAAGCTTTCGGTTTTTCACCATTGAGTATGATATTGGCTGAGGATTTGTCATATATGTACTTTATTATGTTGAGGTACTTTCCTTCTATTCCTATTTTATTGGTTGTTTTAATCATAAATGAATGTTGTATCTTATCAAATGCTTTTTCTACATCTATTGATAAGATCCTATGATCTTTATTCTTTGCTTTGTTAATGTGGTATAGTACATTGACTGATTTGTGTGTGTTGGAGAATCCTCCTTCCCATTGGAATGAACCCCACTTGATCATGGTGTATTATTTTTTAATGCATTGTTGTATCCTATTTGCTAGTATTTGGTTTAGGATTTTTGCATCCGTATTCATCAGAGATATTGGTCGGTAGTTTTATTTTGTAATGTAATCCTTGCCAGGTTTTGGTGTCAGGGTTATGTTAGCCTCATAAAATGTGTTAGGAAGTATTGCCTTTTCTGAGAAGAATAGGTATCAAATCTTCTTTGAATGTTTGATAGAATTCACTGATGAAGCTATCTGGTCCTAGACTTTTATTTTGGGGGACATTTTTGGTGACTGTTTCAATTTCCTCACTGTTTATTAGTCTGTTTAGATTTTCCAGTGCTTCATGATTTAGTTTAGGAAGGTTATGTATTTCTAGGAAATATCCATTTCTTTAGGTTATTGAATTTGGTGTAATGTAGTCTTTCATAGTATTCTAGTATGATCTTTTATATTTCTGTTATGTCTGTGATAACTTCACTTTCATTTCTAATTTTGTTTATATGAATCTTTTCTCTTTTTAACTTAGTGACTCTAGCCAGGGGTTTGTCAATTTTATTAATCTTTTCAAAGAACCAGCTCTTTGTTGCATTAATTTTTTTGTATAGTCTTATTGTTCTCTATTTCATTCAGTTCTGCTGTAATTTTTATTATTTCTTTTCTTCTGCTGACTTTAGGTTGCTTTTGTTTGTCTTCTCTAGCTCCTGAAGATGTGATATTAGGTTGTTTACTTGAGATTTTTCTTAAAAAAAAAAGATTTATTTATTTATTTTTAGATAGAGAGGTAGAGGGAGAGAAAGGGAGTGAAACATCAATGTGCAGTTACCTCTTGCATGTCCCCGACTGGGGACCTGGCCGGCAACCTAGGCATGTGCTCTGACTGAGAATTGAACCAGCAACACTTTGGTTCACAGGCTGGCACTCAATCCACTGAGCCACACCAGCCAGGGCTACTCGAGAATTTTCTTTTTTTTTTTTTTTTGAAGTAGGCCCATAATGATATAAACTTCCCTCTTATTACTGCTTTTGCTGCATCCCAGAAGTTTTGATATGTTGTATTGTCATTCTCATTGGTCTTTGTATATCTTTTGATCTCACCTTTTATTTCTTCTTTGACCCAGTCATTTTTAGTTGAATCTCCACATATTTGTGGGTTTCTTAACTTCCTTTTTGCAGTTGATTTCTAATTTCAAAGCATTGTGGTCAGAGAATATGCTTGGTATGATTTCAGTCTTCTTGAATTTGCTGAGACTAATTTTGTGACCCAACATATGGTCTGTCCTTTAGAATGTACCATGTGCACCAAAGAAGAATGTATAATCTGATGTTCTGGGATGAAAGGCTCTGTAAATGTCAGTTATGTCCATTTGATCTAATGTGTCATTTAAGGCCGATATTTCTTTGTTGATTTTCTGTTTGGATGATCTATCTAAAGCTGTCAATAAAGTATTAAGGACCCCAATTATGACTGTTTTTGTCAGTTTCTTCCTTTAGTTCAGTTAGTGCTTGCTTTATATATTTCTGGCTTCCGATTGGATGAAGGTAGGTAGGTAGATAGATAGATAGATAGATAGATAGATAGATATAAATATAAAGAGACAGGAGAGAGAGAACTGCTATGTCTTCTTGATGTGTTGTCCCCTTTATCATTATAAAATGTCTATCTTTGTCTCTTGTTACCTTTATTATCTTGTGATTTATTTTGTCAGATATAAGTGTGGCTACACCTGCTTTTCCATGGATGCTATTTGCTTAGAGAATCATTTTCCACCCTTTCACTTTGGGTCTTTGTCCTTGCAATTGAGATGGGTCTCCTGAAGGCAGCACATGGTTGGGTTTTGTTTTTTGATCCAGTAGTCTTTTTTCTTTTGAATGCATCTGATCTGCATCCTCCTGTACATATTCAGGCCTTTTCTCCCTCCTTTTTTGGGGAGACCCCCAAAATACTGGAATTTATGTATAAAAATTGTGTATTTATTCTTTTTTTAATTCTTTATTTTATTGATTATGCTATTACAGTTGTCCCATTTTCCCCCTTCACTCCCCTCCACCCTGCCCACCCTCTCCCACCCACATTCCCCCCTTTAGTTCATGTCCATGTGTCTTAAGTTCTTTAGTGTCTACATTTCCCATACTATTCTTGCCCTCCCCCTGTCTATTTTCTACCTATTGTCTATGCTACTTATTCTCTATATCTTTTCCCCCTCTCTCCTCCTCCCACTTTCCTGTTGCTAACCCTCCATTTGATGACTTTTTGTTTTTTTACTGTTCATATTTTTAATCTTCTTTTTCTTAGGTAAGTCCCTTTAATATTTCATATAATAAGGGCTTGGTGATGATGAACTCCTTTAACTTGACCTCATCTGAGAAGCACTTTATCTGTCCTTCCATTCTAAATGAAAGCTTTGCTGGATAGAGCAATCTTGGATGTAGGTCCTTGCCTTTCATGACTTGGAATACTTCTTGCCAGCCCCTTCTTGTGTGTAAGGTCTCTTTTGAGAAATCAGCTGACAGTCTGATGGGAACTCCTTTGTAGGTTACTGTCTCCTTGTCTCTTGCTGCTTTTAGGATTCTGTCCTTCATTTTTACCTTGGCTAATGTAATTATGATGTGCCTTGGCGTGTTCCTCCTTGGGTCCAACCTCTTTGGGACTCTCTGAGCTTCCTGGACTTCCTGGAAGTCTATTTCCCTTGCCAGATTGGGGAAGTTCTCCTTTATTATTTGTTTAAATAAGTTCTCAATCTGTTGCTCTTCCTCTTCTCCTTCTGGTACCCCTATAATTCGGATGTTGGAATATTTAAAGGTGTCCTGGAGGTCCCTAAGCCTCTCCTCATTTTTTTGAATTCTTGTTTCTTCATTCTTTTCTGTTTGGTTGTTCCTTTCTTCCTTCTGGTCCACTCCATTGATTTGAGTCCCAGTTTTCTTCCCCTCACTATTGGTTCCTGTGCGTTTTCCTTCATTTCTCTTATCGTAGCCTGCATTTGTTCATCTAATTTATGACCAAAGTCAACCAATTCTGTGAGCATCCTGATCACCAGTGCTTTGGACTGTGCATCTGATAGGTTAGCTATCTCTTGGTCACTTTAAAAAAAATTGGCTCTGGGGCTTTTAATTCTGTTTGAGCCATCTTTTTTATTTTTTTATTTTCCTTTGATCTGGTTGTGGCTGTTACATAAGGGCAGCAGAGCCTTAGGTGTTCACCAGGACTGGGCACCCCAGTCGCTGGGTTGTGACATTGTATGTGGGGTCGGGGTCTGAGAGGGAACAGTGGTGCCTGCTCCACTCTCTCCAGGACCTCAGTCTCCCCTGCTGCCCCCCACAAGCAAATTGGGCCCTTCTGGTGCTGGCTCCCAGGCGGGTGGGCTTGTGTACATTCTCAGACTCTGTGGGTTTCCCCGAGGAGCCTCCTGTGAGGCTGAGAGAATCTCCCATTTGATGCAATACACCTATCGAGACATCTTACTACTCAAAACAGTTTTAGAGCTCATCTATTTTGATAGCTTTTAGTGCTTTTGCCATTTTTTGTTTCACCTCTTCCACATTGGCAAAACATTTCCCTTTGAGGACTTTTTTCACCCTGGGAAACAAAAAAAAGTCACTCAGAGCAGAATCTGGTGAATACAGAGGGTGGGGCATGGGGTCATACTGTTTTTGTTCAAAAACTGCTGAACACTCAGTGCAGTGTGGGCAAGTGAACTCCTAAATCACCCATCATGCAATAGGCAATCACATTTAAAGTGTTTTCAAAAAAATTCACTGAAGTCAAATGCAGCCTCTCACAACAACCCTAGCTGGACACTGATACAGATGGGCTCCTAGAACACTCACCATCAGGGGAAGCCTGTACTACAAGGGGCTCACCCTCCAGAAGATACTTCCAGATTTTTGGTGGGTCCCCTCTTATATGTTTTGTTGCCACAAATTACCCCTGTTTATGCCGTAGGATTGTTGGTGATCTTAGTCATAGATTTGTGACATTTTGTTCTTTGTTTCAGGTAGAATAATCCTCTTGAGTATTTCCTACAATGGAGGTCTTCTGGTAACAAATTCCATCAGCTTCTGTATGTCTGGAAAAGTCTTTATTTCTCCTTCATATCTATAGGATAGCTTTGCTGGATATATTATTCTCAGCTGGTAATTTCTCTCTTTGAGTAGTTTTAATATTTGGTTCTGCCCTCTTCTGGCTTTAGAGTTTCTGCTTAAAAGTCCAATGATAACCTAACAGGCTTTCCTTTATAGGTTACTTTCTTCTTTTCCCATGTTGCCTTGAGAATCCTTTGTCATTATTTTTTACAGTTTTAATACAACATACCTTGGAGAACACCTCTCTGGATTTAGGTAACTAGTTGTTCTGTTTACTTCTTGGGTCTAAGGATTTAGTTCTTTCCATAGGTTTGGAAAGTTCTCATCCATCTAGTATTGGAATAGGCTCTCTGTTCCCTTCTCCCATTCATCTTCTTCTGGTATGTATATTATTCTTTTTTAGAAAGATTTTATTTATTTATTTTTAGAGATGGAAGGGAGGGAGAAAGAGAGAGAGAGAGAGAAACATCAATGTGCGGTTGCTGGGGGCCGTGGCCTACAACCCAGGCATGTGCCCTGACTGGGAATCGAACCTGCGATGCTTCGGTTTCCAGCCCGCGCTCAGTCCACTGAGCTACGCCAGCCAGGACTGGTATGTATATTATTCTTATATTGCTGTTTTTGATGGAGTCAGATAGTTCTGGTAGAGCTCTTTCTTTCTTTTTTTATTTTTAATGCTCGGGTCTCTCTCTTCTTCCCTCTGCATCATTTCCAGATTTCTGTCTTCTATATCTCTGGCCCTTTCCTCCATTTTGTTTTTTCTATTTCCTATGCTCACTAGTTTACTCTTGATCTTTCTTGATCTCTCTTATTAAATTCTTCTTTTCCAAAATTTGTTTGGTTCTTTTTTACAGTTTCGATCTCTTTGGTGACATACTTGTTTTCTTTGTTGTTTTCTGAGCTTGCTAAATTGCCTGTCTGTATTTTTTTTTTGCATCTCATTGAATATTTTCAGAACTACAATCTTGAATTCTCTGCCATTTCATATTTCCATGTCTTTAAGTTTATTTTCTGGAGATTTTTCACTTCTTTCCAAGCTGCCTTGTTAGCTTGGTTATTCATGTTATTTGATGGATTTCTTTTTTGTCTAAGCATCAGTGTGTGGGTGGTACTTCTCTAGCAGATTAATATGAAGTTGTCTTGCCCAGGCTGGTGTAGCTGAGTGTGGGCTGAGAACCAAAAGGTTGCCAGTTCAATTCCCAGTCAGGGCACATGTCTGGGTTGTAGGCCAGGTCCCCAGTGGGGGGAGCGTGAGAGGCTACTACACATTGATATTTCTCTCCTTCTCTTCCTTTCTCTCTAAAATAAATAAAATTTTTAAAGTGGTCTTTCTATTCTTTTCCAATAGGTGGCACTGGATCACAAGTTTCTGGGTTTGTTTGTTTGTTTGTTTGTTTGTTTGTTTTGGTCTGTGAGATACCTGGGCTAATGCACTATCTCTGGATGCCTTCATTGTAGCTGTGATGTGCTGGGGTTGGGAGGTGCTGAGGCAACCCAGTTTTTTGTTATTTTGCTCTCCTTGTAATGGCAAGCTTGGTCCTCCACAGGGTACCCCCTACTCCCTGATGCCAGGACCAGTCACAGAGAAACCCCTTTCCTCGGGGAGAAATGCAATTCTATAGTGCTAATTCTGGGGCTCGCAGATACTGTGCTCCACAGTCTGACACCAAGGGCAAAGGGAGGTATGCTCTGGGAGGCTAGGGGGAGGTAGCCAGCCCCCATGGCTTTGCTTCTCCATCAGAAATGTCAACCACCTGACAATGTATGGACAGGTCACAACCACGGCTGCACTCCCATGCTGTGTGTCCTTGCCCAGGTTTCTCACCTCAGCCACAGTTTCTGCAGGAGTACCCACTGTGTCTCTTTGTTCCTCCCTGCTGAAGAGAGTGAGAAACAAAGAGTTTCCTCCCTTCCGACAGAACAGAACCCTGCCTGCAGTGAGCTCCCCCAGCTGGGCTGGTGGGCCTCGGGCCCTCTCCCTTTTCACCTCCCCCTTTTGTTCCACTGGCCTGCCTTCAGGTGTTTCAATGTACAAACCTCTAAGATGTATTTGTGTGTTGAGCAGGGAACCCTTTGTTGGGTTATAGCCATTCAAGTTGTTGAGACTTCAAGGGGAGAGACCAAGGGGATCTCTCATGTTGCCATTGTTTTTTCTCGGCTTTTAAAATGTTATATATTGCTTTTCCTTTCTGATTTTAAATAACATTGCTTTCTGTCTTCATAATGTTTTGTTCTTTTTTAAGGCTCTCCCCCACAAAACCCACATCCATCTCATATGCACATGTGCACACCCCCCACACCCACTCATCTCTCATACACAGGAATCAGAACTCAGGCTCACTGAATAAAAAGAAAGGTACAAGATCCCTTCCCTGTGTGCTTTAGGGTAGCTCTTTATCAGTAAAAAGGTGCTGCTGAACCTAAGTCCAATGACAGACTTCTCCAGAAACTTCAGACTCACAAAATTACCACAGATGTATTAAAAGCTAGACCCAATGAGCTAAATTTGCTAATCAAGTTAATTTTCCTGTTGGTTCCACCAAAGTTTTCAATTTCTTTAGTGTCACTTCCATAGAAGTCACAGAGGACAGTTTTGGGCTATTATTTCATTACCTGAAACAGAAGGAGTGTTTTTTAGTCTCTTGGGTATTTTAAGATTGTCATCATCTGTTATGCAAAGTAAAATAAAACTTTCATTTTTTACCGTAACATTTCATGAGGCTAAATTTCATTTATTTTGTTCTACTGGCAATTGTAGAAAGGTTTTTTTTTTTAAGTCTGTTGCTCAGAGTTAAGTGACAGCAACCTGCAGAGAGGTACTCTGTCCATTTGAATGTGCAATGATATATCCAGGCTGGTAGGGCACTTCTCGTCCCATAATGTTTTTTTTTTTCCTGTCATAAGAAAAAACATAAAAGGCATATGGGTAAGCCAGATGGTGAAAAATAGGTTTACAGCACCAAAATAGTGTTGTTTTTATTTAAAACTAGGCTAGTATTGAATTTCAGAAGATGTGAAACCCAGCTCTGAGTAACATTCTCCATATTTAGCATTAATCATGGCCTGTCTGGAGTTCCTACCAGTAAAGCAAGGTGGGTCCACCAGCATGCCTGGGTGGGTTGTTGCAGGGCTGCCCACCCAGGATCCTGGAGGCCCAAGGAAGAACCAGTGGGCCCCACTGCTGTCACACTGAAAGTCCTCAGCCATGTGCTCTCTGACTCCCCCACTCTCCTTACTATTGGCTTCTGATGTCCAAGAAGCCATAAGGCTGGAACCTTGACCTCCATGAAGTTCTAGGTTTCTTCAGCATCAATGAAGGTAAGAGCTATCTCCAAAAGTTTTGTCAAAAACATTAGCAACCAGTGTCCCTTAGATTCTCCAACTTAAGGGAAACTAGCATCCAAGAGGGCTGGGCTCCTTACCAAGAATGTCCTTATTTACTTCTATCATCTTACTCTGAGTCTGTTGGCTTTTGCTGCAAAACAATCCACCACAAAGCGTAGCGCCTGTAAGACAATGACTCTGGATTTAGCTCTGCAGACTGGCAATCTGGGTGAACTCTGCTGATGCACTTGGCTCACGCCCGAATCTGCAATATCTGCTGTCAGGCTGGCTGGGGACAGCTGGTCTAGGATGGCCTGGGCTGGTCAGATCATGTTTCTTCCGCATTGTTTCACTTTCCCCAGCAGGCTAGCCTGGGTTTTTTCAGAGGGAGGTGGCTGGGTTGCAGGAGAGAGCAAAAAACGCCCAAAGCTTCTGGAGATAGGCCTGAACCAGGCACAGTGTTTGGTAGTTGACTGGTCAGAGCACGTCCCAAGACAAGGCCAGATACAAAGGCTAAATCTCTTTTTTAAAATATTTTTTTTATTTTAATTGTTGTTGCAGTACAATTTTCTGTCTTTTACTCCCATCCCAACCCACCCACCCAGCCCTTCCCTCCTCCCTCCCATTTCCACCCACCCCAAGTTTTTATCCATGTGTCCTTTATACTTCTTCCTGTAAACCCTTCCCCTTTTCCCCTGAAATTCCCTCTCCTCTCCCCTCTGAGCACTGTCAGACCATTCTCTATTTCAGTGCCTTTGACTATATTTTGCTTGTTTCTCTGCCTTGTTCTTTAAGTTCCTGTTAAAGGTGAGATAATATGGTATTTGTCTTTCACCGCCTGGCTTATTTCACTTAGCATAATGCTTTCCAGTTGCATCCATACTGTTGCAAAGGGTAGGAGCTCCTTCTTTCTTTCTGCTGCATAGAATTCCACAGGAGAATTCTACAAAGCATTTAAGGAAGAGCTAACCCCTATCCTCCAGAGACTATTCCAGAAAATCCAGAATGATGGAAGACTCCCAAATTCTTTTTAGGAAGCCATCATCATCCTAATTCCAAAACCAGATAAAGACACAACAAAGAAAGAAAACTTCAGGCCAGTATCACTGATGAACATTGATGCTAAAATCCTCAACAAAATATTGGCAAACCGCATCCAACAATACATTAAAAAGATCATACACC
>PVIA01017029.1:0-16881 GCA_004024845.1 Tonatia bakeri
GAAAGAACTTGGAATAAGTCTCTTTGGGTTAAAGGAGTTAGGGGTCAAGTCCTTCCTGTGCCCCGGCACTTTCAGCAGGAGGAAAGAAGTGGAGGCTGGCATGTTTCCCAGTCTGGGGCCCCTCTGCAGGGCCCAAGCCCCCGAGGTCTCCGGAGTGACCCCGAGAGGGCGGGATGGGCATGGCTGCTCCACCCTGACCTTGGGTAGGAGAGGCTCTTCCTGGGGCTGGTTCTCCCAGCCTGGAGCTCCCTCTCCCTGCTGGGCTGGACCCCCTGGTGCTTATCTCTCAGCCTGATGACAAGCGCCCTGCAAAGCTGTGGGAACAATGCTCATGCAATTCCAGGCACCCAAACGGTTGGTCGGGAATCTCCTGGGGGACCCACGTGCACGCACAAGTGCACACACAGCCTGGCTCCCTGGGCCTCGCGTTGTAACGAGGAAGAAGGAAGTGTGAACAAAATGTTTCTCACTGAAGGAACTGGTGTGAGAGTCAGTAGCGGCTCTGTGAGGCCACAGCGGTTTCCTCCTCCTCAGATCCTGCATAAGGAGCTCATTATGGCCACACTGCTCCTGAGCCCCTGCGACCCTGGGAGCACTCTCTTGTCTTTGTTTTGGCTGAGGTTGCACTTGTCACTGCCCTGTATGCATTCAAGACCCTTCCTTTGTTCCGGCTTCTTTGGACTGAGAGTGTTTGTTGTGGTTTTCAACATCAGCTGTCAAGGCCATGGCAAAGACTCGCTAGGGGGTTGTTGAGGAACAAAGCAGAGGATTTGAATCATTTCAGGAAACCCAGTGTGAACCAGCTCTCCAGACTGTGCTGGCCATGGTGGTGTGACAGCTTCAGCTCCCTAGGGCCACACCTGCCACCTGAGCTCAGCAGGCTCTTCAGTAGCTGGGTGACTTGATCCTCCATTTTTGTCTTTTGTTGTTGTTGTTTTTAAAAAATCTTTTTTTAAAGGGTAATGAGTGTCCTTTGGGTTTCTCTACTTGGCCCATGTTGCCTGTAGTTCAGAGCCACTGCCCCGATCCTCAGGGTCAAAGTGAAGTCTGGGCAGAGTTGGCATCTCCAAGATGGGACAGGAGGTGGCTTGGACCTGGAGGCCTGATGGGGACCTTCCTCAGCTTCTGCTAAAAGCTGAGTTCTCCTCATGCTTTTCTATTAGTTTGGGGCACAGCGAGGCATGAAGGTCCTCAGCACTAGGGGTCATTATACTGGGTCGGAATTGGGTCATTTTTCACTGGTTTCCACACACATGTGGGACCCACGCTGCTTCCTCTGTGCTCAGGTTCTCTCTTCTGCTCTTCTGTTGTTTCAGGGCCTTGAAAGACGCATGATCCATGTTGAAGGAAGAAGAGCAAGGTTGGTGGTCAGACTTCCAGACCTGGAGGGAAAAGGAGACATGATGACCCCTAGACAGGTAGTGAGGCCAGGCAGACCAGTCAGGTTGGAGGCCGGAGGACAAGGGCTAGGCGTGCATAGGTAATGGATTTTGGGGAAGGTAACACATGATGCCATCCCACCAGGACCCTGGGGAAGGGGAAGGATGTGTCAGAATTCAGGTTCTGGGGTAAGAAGTCAGACACAGGTCTGTCATGGGACAACTGGACATGTGGTCCCTCCTCAGCAGATCCACTGCAGAGCTTGGTCTTTGCATGGAGTGCAGGAAGCTTGCCCCTGGAGGCTCTCGCAGGTGGACAATGGACCCATTTTGTGGTTTTTAAAGCTCGCTCCAGCTCTGTGTGGATTCAAGATTCAAGGGGGGCAAAGGAGCTGTGGGACCAGGCCTGGTGTGGGTGGGGGGCAGGCCCTGGTGCCATGCAGTGAGGGAAGAAGGGCCTCCCAAGGCCCAAGGCCCCAGCCAGGCTTTGCTGGGCATGCTCACATTGGTGTCAGCCGCTGGCCCCCAGTCACTGGCCACGGACAGCACACTAGAGTGGAAGAGGGTCTGTCCGTGGCAAAAAGAAATAAAGGGCCCCTGCTCAGGAAGGACTGTCCTTGAATCTTAACTTCTGTCACCCCACCTCTTGTGGTTGACATGGCCATTAGTTTATGAAATGAAGGTGATGAAAACTGGACTTTAAAAGCATCTTTATTATTACCAAATTAAAGATAGCAGCCTGTGTTAGTGCCCCACATACAACTGGTTTGAAAAATCAGTGGGTCCTAAAATCAGATGTTTGGAAACAACAGGTCCTCCTCATGCCTGAAGGGTGGCACCCAGCATACAACCCAGGACCCACTGGGGAAACACTGATCTATTGTCTGCCCTTTGGACCCCAAGTTTTCTGAAGTAACTCAGCCTCAGCCTCTTGCTTTAGCAAGAAGACCACCAAAGGCCACACTTCTGACACAACTTGAATTGACTCTGAATGACTATGAAATGAACCAGATCGGCTCTGGTCCAAGTGCAGCCATGCTCTGGTTTGGAGGTGGCCCGTTTCACAGCCTCCTGTGTCTCTTACCTGCCAGGGGCCCCAGGTCTGGGATTTGGGAGGGCAGTCATGACGACAAGCACTCGGAGGTGTCCAGGACAGTCCTTTATGAAGAGACTGCCCAAGAAAGGACAAGGACATGCTTCAAAATCCTGATACATTTCTTTTGGACACCACTCAGCTTCCCTGTTTTTATTCTTTGCTCCCCAAACAAACTATTGGTATATAATTTGATCTCTCAAGCAGACCAATTCTAGGGCCAAAGTATACTCCTATTATAAATGAATAAACCTCCTGGTTTACCAATTAGTGGTTATACCAATCAGCATAAACGGTATAACTGGATTTCTTGAAGCTGACCCCCCAGGTGAATTGAACTTGAAAAGGCTAACACTCCATCATGCTGCCATCCCTGGTGAGGCCCTGCAGGAAACAGATGTGGCCACCCTGCCCCAGGCCCCTGACCTCAGGTTTCCTTCACTTTGTCCTGGGGCCTCCCCTCCCCTCTTAGGGGTTCCCTTCTCAGCCACACTAAACCCCTGGGAGAGGCAGTGTGCTGGGCTTCACCTTATGTGCCTTACTGGGAAAGAGTTGTAACTCACTGGGGAGGATGGTGGTTTTTGTTGAAGGAGAAGTGGCTCCTGGGCATCTGAGGGTGAGGAGCAGAGGGGCCCGCTGAGCATCACCTTTAGGATGCAGTCTGCACCCAAAAATGTAGGAGTTGGCTCTGTGTGAACAGGCTGGGTCCTCTTCTTCCAGATCTGTTCACACCAATTCTGTCAAGTAAATATTTCTTGAGCATTATTCTAGGTTCTGGGGATAGAGCAGAGAGCAAACAGGTACAAACCCCTGCCTCAGAGCTTGCATTTTAGTGGGAGCAGACAGGCAAATGAACGAGAAAGCTGGAGGTCTGAGGCCAGATGGGGAGACGTGCTGTGGAGATTGTGAGCCGGGAAGGGCCCATGGGGTGCGGGGGAGGCGTGGACAGGAAAGGCTGCACAGAGGAGAGGATGTGTCAGAAAAATCTAAGGAGGGGAGGGAGTGAGCCTACAGATTTCTGGGGGAAAATCCTTCTTGGCAAACCCCCCCCCCCCCAGCAAGTTCAAAAGCCTCGAGGGTGAACTGTTGCTAGAGGTAGCTCAGGGGGAGAGAGGCTTTGCGGGGTGGTGGTGCAGGGCCTGGTAAGCCTCAGTGAGGCTCCTGGCACTAGTCTGAGGAAGATGAGAGGTGGTCAGGCTACTGGCTCTTCAGGGTTGTGACAGGACTGTGCCTCTGATAGGTTTGTGCCGTTGGCATCTGCCGTTGGCTTTGTCCTGATAAAGAGCAGCTCTCTCTGCCCTCCTGCTCTCCCCGCTTCTGATGGGAGGCAGTGTCTGCTGGGAATGCTGCCTGGAAACAGACCAGATGTGTGTGTCCCTTCCCCTCTCTAGACCTGAGAGTCCCCAGTGCAAAGTCACATGTTAGTGACCCTGGGACACAGGGCTGGAGCTTGCTCTCCATACCCACCTTCAACTGCCAAGAGCACTGGTTTTGCTAGCAACACTGAGATCACTGGGGAGCAGGGGGACAGGGATGAGACTCAGCTTTGGCCTTAAATCATAGAGATGGTAGGGTCCTCATGATGTTGTTTTTCAAATTTACTTTATTTTATTTTTAAAGTATATTTTATTGATTATGCTATTACAGTTTTGCCATTTTTTATCTCCCTTTTATTCCTATCTGCCCTGCACCACTCCCACCAGAATTCCCCTGCCTTAGTTTATGTCCATGGGTTATACATATCCGTTCTTTTGCTTCTCTATTTCCTATCCTATTCTGAATCTACCTCTGTCTATTTTGTGCTTACCAATTGTGCTTCTTATTCCTGTACATTTACCCATTTTCTCCTTTCCTCCTGCCAACTGATTACCCTCCATGTGATCTCCATTTCTGTGACTCTGTTCCTGTTCTAGTTGTTTGTTTACTTTGTTTTTGTTTTTTAGGTTCAGTTGTTGACAGGTGTGAGTTTATTGTCATTTTACTGTTCATAGTTTTGCTCATCTTCTTTTTCTAAGATAAGTCCCTTTAACACTACATATAGTAAGGGCTTATTGATGATAAATTCGTTTAACTTGACCTTATCTGGGAAGCAATTCCATTCTAAATGACAGCTTTTTTGGATAGAGTAATCTGGATGTAGATCCTTGCCTTTCATGTTTTTTAATACTTTTTTCCAGTCTCTTCTTGCCTGTAGTGTTTCTTTGGAGAAATCAGATGACATCTTATGGGCCCTCCTTTGTGGATAACTGTCTCCGTTTCTCTTGATGCTTTTAAGATTCTCTCCTTATCTTTAATCTTGAGTAATGTAGTTATGATGTGCTTTGGTGTATGCTCCCTTGGGTCCAACTTCTTCAGGACTCTCTGAGCTTCCTGGACTTCCTGGAAGTCTATGCCCTTTGCCAGATTGGGGGAAGTTCTCCTTCCTTATGTTTTCAAATAAGTTTTCATTTTCTTGGTCTTCATCATCTCCTCTGGCACCCCTATCATAAAGATCCTTGAACGTTTAAAGTTGTCCTGGAAGTTCCTAAGCCTCTCCTCAATTTTTGGAATTCTTTTTTAAAATTATATTTTGATTCTGCTATTACAGTTTTCCTAATTTTTCGCCTTTTATCACCCCTCCACAGTAGTTGGCAGGCTGCGTCCTGGTAAAGGACACAGCCCTCCAGCATCTCCCGCCACTTAGTTCATGTCCATGGGTTGTACATATAAGTTCTTTGAGTTCTCTCTTTCCTATACCATTTTGACCTCTCCTCATCTATTTAATGCTTTCCAACTATGCTTCTTCTCCCCTGTACCTTTTCCCCCTATTCTTCCCCATCCCCTCCCCACTGAAAACCCTCCATGTGATATAATTTCTCTGATTCTGTTCCTATTCTAGTTGTGTGCTTAGTTTTTGTTTTAGCTGTTTTTCTTTCTTTTATTTTTTTAGGTTCATTTGTTGATAGTTGTGAGTTTGTTGTCATTTTACTGTTCAAATTTTTGATCTCCCTTTTCTTAGATAAGACCCTTTAACATTTCATATAATAATGGCTTGGTGATGATAAACTCTCCTTTAACTTGACCTTATCTGGGAAGCACTTTATCTGGACTTCCATTCTAAATTACAGTTTTGCTGGATAGAGTAATCTTGGGTGTAGGTCCTTGCCTTTCATGACTTCAAATACTTCTTTCCAGTCGCTTCATGCCTGTAAGGTTTCTTTTGACAAATCAGCTGATAGCCTTATGGGAACTCCTTTGTAGGTAACTATTTCCTTTTCTCTTGCTGCTTTTAAGATTCTGTCTTTGTCTTTAATCTTGGATAACTTAATGATGATGTGTCTTGGTGTATGCCTCTTTGGGTCCAATTTGTTTGGGACTCTCTGGGCTTCCTGGACTTCCTGCAAGTCTGTTTTCTTCGCCAGGTTGGGGAAATTATCATTCATTATTTGTTCAAATAAGTTTTTAATTTTCTTGATGCTGTTCTTCTCCTTCTGGCACCCCTATAATTTGGATATTGGAACGTTTCATGTTTCCCAGATGTTTTGTAAGATTCTCTTTACTTTTTTTTAATTCTTCTTTCTTCCTTGTGTTCTGGTTGGATGTTTATTTCTTCCTTTTGTTCCAAATTAAATCAAATTTGATTTTAGTTCTGGTTTCTTTCCTGTCACTGTTGGTTCCCTGAATATTTTGCTTGATTTTATTTTGGGTATCTTTCACTCGTTCTTTCATTTTTTGTCCAAGCTCAATCAGTTCTGTGAGCCTTTTGATTACCAGGGATTTAAATTCTCCATCAGATAGGTTAGCTATATTCTCTTTGCTTAGTTCTTTTTCTGAGGTTTTGCTGTGTTCTTTCATTTGGAACATAGTTCTTTGTCTTGGTGTACCTGAGAAGTTGTAAGGAGGCAGGGCCTTAGGTATTCACCCAGGCACGGCAACCCTTCTTGCTGAGTTGTGACGCTGTATGTGGGGAAGGGACCAGAGAGGGAACAGTGCAGCTTGCCTGTGCATCCCTAGTGCACTTTTCAATGAGCTCTTGTGTGAGACTGGGAGTCTCTCCCACCGCAGCTCCCACTGTAGTCCACAGCCACCCATGAGTCTCACTCTCCCCTTAAGCCAGCCTCTCCGCACAGCCTGCCATCTCACTGCAGCCAGCCTGCCCACCTGGTCTGCTGCCTCGCCGTGGTTTCTCTCCATCACCAGTCTTACTAGTCTGGTTGCTCTGTTTGACTGTTTCTTTAATTCTGTGGTTGTCTGAGTTCCATGTAGTTTGATTTTCTGGCCATTCTGATTGTTTATTGATTTTAGATTGGTTGTTATCCTCCTTTTGGTTGTGCAAGGAAGTGAAGGATTCCTACCTACAGCTCCATCTTGGCTGGAACTCCATTTTTTGGAATTCTTGCTTCTTCATTCTGTTCTGCTTGAATGTTTCTTTCTTCTGCTCAAAATCATTCATTTGAGTCCCAGTTTCCTTCCCTTCACTGTTGGTTCTCTGTACATTTTCATTTATTTCACTTTGCATTGCCTTTACTTTTTACTCTCTTTTGCGACATAATTCAACCATGTCTGTGAGCATCCTGATTACCAGTGTTTTGAGCTGTGCATCTGATAGGTTGGCTATTTCTTTGTCACTTAGTTGTTTTTCTGGAGCTTTGATCTGTTCTTTCCCTTGGGCCATATTTTTTTTTGTCTCAATGTGTTTATTATGTTATAAAGGGTAGAACCTTAGGTGTTCCCTGGGGTGGGGCAACCCACATCTCTGAGTCATGGCACTGTATATGGAGAAGGGGTCTGAGAGGGAACAGTGATGTTTGCTTGGCTCTTGGCAGCTTTCAGTTACTTTCCCTGCTATCTGCAAACAAGTAGGGCCCTTCTACTGCTAATTCCCAGGTGGGTGGGTTTGTGTACATTCCAGGACCCTGTGGGTCTCTCCAATGAACTCTCTTGTGAGGCTGAGAGTTTCTCCCGCTGCCACAAACTCCAGTCTTTAAAGTCAAAGGTTTTGAGTCTTTATTTCTCCACACTGCAAACCTGGGTTACAAGCTCTTCTCGCTCCTCCACTATTCCCCCCAGTTTATACACATGCAAATGTGGGATTGCTCCTGTCCTCCAGCCACAGCCTTGTGTGACGGTTCCTCCAGCTGCCAACTTGCCTAAAGTCCTCTCTGCCCCAGCTGCCTGTCTCTGCCCCTCGCAGTGATCTGGATCAATATTTCCTCTTTAACTCCTTGGTTGTCAGACTTTCGTACAGTTTGATTTTCTGGCAGATCGGGTTGTTTTTTGTTTTTAAAATTGTTGTTGTCCTACTTTTGGTGTGTGAAGAGACAAGGTGTATCTACCTGCGCCTTCATCTTGGCCAGAACTCAAATTTATTTCTTAATTAATGGACACAACTTCAAAATCCAGAGATCCCATGGGAGATCTCAGTTTTTCAGCTTTTGGTGAGGCAGGAGGCTTCCAGCCCCTCTGGTGGTTGTTTTCTGTTGTTAATGGCAGTTTCTGTTGTAAGTGGAGCCCAGTCACTCTGGTCTTCCACCTAGACATGCTGTTGACACAGATGCTTCTAGCCAGGGGCAGGGAGAGGTGGGCCTTCTGGGAGGGAGCTGATGCTGCTGGAGGGGTGGGACCCCCAGAGCCCCCATCTCCATACCAGAGGAATACCTCTTTTATAAACCACCTTGGGACAGGTTGGGCTCAGGTGGCCTGTGGCCCCATCGTGTTCTTCCTGCACATCTAAGACATCCCTGCTCCAGTGACATCACCTGTTTCCCATCTGGAGCACATCCTTAGGCAGCTTTGAAATGACAGGTAGGTTCCTTCCACTTCCTTCTCTCTGGTGTCTTCCGAACAAAAGCTCAAAGGCCCTTGTTGTCTTAGAATCTGTACTGCTAACCACAGGGAGAAAGGTCAGGCTGACCAAAAAGACAAAAATGGGGAAGTCATGCCAGTGGGGAAATGTCACCAAGCTCTCCAGCAGGATGTTCCTGCTCTGAGCTGAGCTACCGATGGGACTGACACCTAGGTCCCCTGGCAGAGTCCCTCTGTTCTCACTGTCATATAGAGTCATTCCTGTTTCTCATCCAGTCTTCCCAGACTTGGGTGCAAATGACTCCTGTTTATGTTTCAGGACTCGGTGTAAGGAGTTGCCTTCTCTGAGCTATTGTCCCTGCCATCAGATTTTGATACTTTTTCTGTGTGTTCCCATAGCAAGTTGTATTAATACTTACTACCCCCTGCTAGAGTTGTCACCATGCAGGTCTGTCTCTCAGCCCAGGCAGTGGTTTCTGTGGGGGGAGGATGCATTTTACCCTTCTCCACCACACAGATATTTAGTATTCCTATAGCACTTTTCTATGTTGTGCTCAAGGCAGACATGACTAATCTATCCCAGCTCTCTGTTTTTGATGATCCCAGACCTAGCTCCATAATCACTCTCAGCCCAGCACTCTGGGAAACAATCATCACCCCTGACAAGAGGAATCCATTGCATTGTCTCATCTGGGGCATTCCCTGGCACATGTGTATCTTGTCACCTGACATTTACCAACTGTTGGACTGACAGGAGAAGAGTGAAAAACAATGAGCCCATCCTGGGAAAGTGCCCATTCTCATCAAGGAGAGAGAGGGAATTGGGAACAAGAAGGAGAGCTTTATGAAAAGAAATCCAAGGGTGAATGCATTTCATCTGGTTGAAGACAAATGCAGATGTTCAGCCCTAAATCCTGACTGAAGGCTGATACAAAGCCTGGGCTCATGGTATCCTTCCAGAATGAAGCACTAGGAGACTGAATTCTCAGCTCATGGCAAGGAAGCCCAGGTGGCACCTGATAGCCTCAAATTCACAACATTGCTCATCCAGGCTAACAAAACAGAAGCAAGTCCTGCAAAGCCATATGCTCCTAACTAAGAGTCACCAACCACTGAGAATATTTTGATAAAAATAAATGACAGGCAAACTTCATGGTAGATGGTGGAGGCTTTACCACAGTCCAGTGGTCAAGCCTGGGGTCTCAATGGGGAAAGTGATAACAAAACAAAACCAAGGAGAGGGATTGTACGCAAGGCAGGAAGAGATCAGGGCTGGTGTTGTGGGTCTGCAAGCTCCAAGCCTCCTGCATTGTGAATGCCCAGAGCAAGATATTAAAGCCTGTGAAGTGGGTGGAGGTGGCTCAGTCCGAGACCCCATGTTTCTCAGCTCCTGGGCTATGGAATTAGGGTGGCACCCAGAAGTTGTGGCTCAGGGTAGCATGGGCCCACAGACTCCATGGTCTCATCCCACTGGCTTCTACTTAGCAGCCGTGTCTGCATGAAGGCCACCCTCCTTTATCCAAGGACAAAGCCAAGGAGAGGGTGAGCTGCCAGGACAACTCAGCCCAAATAGATGCTTTCCCCTTGGCACCAGGTCCTGTATATGCCCAGCAGCCCACATCCTGCTCTGACCCAAGCTTGGGGCCAACTTCCCACCAGTGAATTCAAATTCTCCAGGAGTAAAATGAAGCCTATATTCAGGGAGCAATTGAGAATCTTGGAGGCTCACCTACGAGGAAGTTGGAAATCGTCTAAAAAATGTCAGTGCTTTTGCAGTTGGGGAGTAGCCAGTTGTTCATATGGCAATCAATCCAACACACCCAAATTGTTCCCACAGATTAGCTATTGACTGTTACCAACGTCACTCTCTTTCTTTCTATTGATTTATAACAGTCATAGGAATAGGAGACACACCTCCTTTCAGCTTGGAATCTATAAATACCAAGGTATTTTTATTCAAAGTGAGAAGAACCCGGCAAAATGGGGATCTCCAGAGTCATCCTTGAAATGTGTCTATTGGGTCAAGTTCTATCTTCAGGTATTATCTCTACTTGCTGGGTTTTTGCTAATTTCACTCCTGCCACTCCAAGTCATGGCAAATTATATCTGCTTGTCCTAGGTGCCAGACTTTCATTTTCGAGGGCATTTTTATATCAGGGAGGAGGCAGTTCTTTGCTGATAGTTGTCGTTGCAAGTATGTAAAAGGAATGGCTCTTTTTGCTCTGTTTCTAGTTGTCAAGTGCGATGGCTGTGGTGGGACAAGGCCATCACTAAGTCAGTGTTTTCAGTGAGCCACTCAGTTGGACAACAATCTACCAACTGGTCTTAGAAAATTCCTGAGGGTGGATGTGTACTATTAGGAGGCCCTAAAACTTTGCCATAAGTTTGGGTCCTGTGGAAACAAACAGGCAGGAAAGACAGCCCCATCTATGCTGGTTATGTGACTTCTTTCTGCAGGAGATTCTGGCTTCATAATTTTCTGAGCAAAAGTGGATGCAGAGCACAGACAAGATCACTAAGGTTCTGAGTGTGTGTCTGTTGCTCACTGCTTTGGATAAGTGACTTGAAATTGGTAACTCACCATATCTTTGTGTTCTTAGAGTATCAAGGTGTAAAATATACATGAAAGAGTCTGGGGCAAATCAGGGGGACCATTGAGGCTTAGTGTCATTTTGTAGAGATACTAAGTGAACTGGGCGATTGGCCAGCCCTCCTCTTATTCTCTCCCTGCCTCTCAGTCTCAGTTACTCTCTCTCTCATCTACTTGGCATCTATTCTCTCTGCTTCCCTGCCTTTCCTCTCTCTTCCCTACTCCCTCTCTCCACCCCTTCCTCCATTCATTTTTTTCCTTCTTTTTCCTCTTCCACTACCCGCCTCCGCTTCTTGATGCCCCTTTTGCTACACTCATGAATTTCAGAAAAGAGGACAAAAACATCCTAATTTCCAGATAACTTCTAGAACTCCCCTTCCCATCTTAGTCTTCTAAGGTGATGCTCTGAAGATGAAGGTTCATTTAGGGAACTGCTTTCATGAAAGCAGGACCCCAAACCCAACCTGCAAGGCCCTGGTGATGGGGAGCAGACCACATGATGTGACATTTGTGCAGCACGTGCTGACACCAGCTGGCCAGCTAGAGTATGCCACCTTCCCTTCTTGTCAGCGGGATATTAGTGGGTACTGACTCTGGGCAGTCTGGGGCTTGAGGTGGTGTTTCCATGAGAACATCTGAAAACAGGAGGCAGTGTTTTTAGCTCTAGATTTATTGGAACAAAGTTAACCCCTGGATTTGTACTGAGTCTAGAAAGCGACATGGGATGCATGTCAGCCCCTAAAGGACAGGGAGAGGGTTGCCCCGTCTTCATCCATGAAGGGGTAAAAGCAGCAGTGCTCTTAGATGGCAGCACCCAGGAAGTTGTGTGCACTGCTTCACAGACATGCTCACACACGAACAATGGGGACACAGGGAAGATGCCAGAGTCATGTGCTCAGATAGTACAGATATTGCCTCCTACTGTCACCTGTGTTACTATGGGGACATTGGCTCCTGTGGTCCTTAATGTCATGGTACATACTAGGATGCTTTACCATTTACCTGCTCTACTCTAAGTCATGACTTCTTTGATGTTAGAAAGTAGGTATTGCAGTCCTTTTTCACAGCTAGAGAAATGGAGGCTCAGAGAGGGAAAGTGACTTGGCTGAAGTCCTAAAGCTGGGAGGTGGTGGGGGTGGGTTTCAATCTCAGGCCCTTCCAGAGATGGCTGATGCAATCACCCCATAGACTCATTTCAATGGGCAGCATCATGACTGGCCCTGGCCCGGGATGAGCAAACACCTTCTCAAGTGGCCCTTTTTCCTCCTTTTCAAGGTGGGGGAGGGGAAACCAAACTGAGGAGTCAGTAATGTGTTCTCTTTACTGGGGGTTAAGTGACAAGCAAAGATATTTACACCTTCAGTAGAAAAGGAAAGCTGTCCCTGTCCTGACCTAGCAAATGCCAGTGCTTCACATCACCTGCTCACAGACCGCTAGTACCTATTAACCCCAAAGAGCCCTCTGTGGAGACTGCCCACCGTGTACCCCCAGAGGCGAGCTTCTCTTAAATTGTCATCTTTAGAACAACCTCTGGCATTTGCTATGTGGCCTGGTGTGTGCACACGCCACCACACACAGGATGGGACCCTGATGATCCGACCACATCATGAGAATGGCTTCCCCAGGAGAGTGTGGCCCTTGGAGTGGTCACTCTGGAGCAGGTTTTTTCAGTGTGTAAGGGTGCATCGTGAGAAACTGCCTTTCTTTTGGTTGAGGCCACCTTCTGAGGAATCTCTCAGAGATGTGGATTGTAGCAGACTCTGGCCAGCAGATTCTGCATGTTGTGGCTGAAGACGAGAACAAATGCACACAGACTGCAACAGTCCTGTGGAGAAAAAGAGAACATAAAGGTACTCTCTTAAGATGAGAGTCCTAAGGCTACTTCTCTCAAGTGGAGAGTGCCTGGGCCACTCTCTCAAAGGGAGAGCACCCAACCCTTGCCTAGACAGGCTTTTATTGTTTTTCTCAGGTTTTACCTCAAAGAAGGATTTATTATCTATTTACATAGAATGTCGTTGTCTACATTTTAGGTACAATTAAGGAAATGAAAATAATAAATGCCAAAGGGAAATGTGGTGAGCTAATTACATACACTGTCCTTGGGAAAATTCATACAGGCTTTGGAAATTACCTTGAAGATAGGCAATAAACATCTACTGTTTCAGACTAGGGTGAGGGAGTTTCAGGAAGAGGAAGTCAAAACAGTCTGGATGCATTTTCTAGGCCTGGTTCCCAGGAGAAAACCGATTTAAGGGTCTGACTTCTGCTCACCACTTCTCTCCTGTTGGCTTTCGATACAAAGCTAAATCATATTCACCAGTTTGAAACAAACCAGTTCCCTAGAGTGGATATTCGTCATTTGAGGGTGTGTGGGAGCTGCAGAAACAGGCAGTTGGTGTTTGATGTCCAGCCTTGTGGCTAGGGGGATGTTAATCAACTGGGCGATGTTGTGGTTGGAGACTGGAAGCTCAGGAGGGGAGGGATGGTGACAGGGGCAAGGGATGTCCCTAGTGGCATTCCATCATTGAAAGGAGGCTGGCAAAGGGGCAAAGAAAAGATTTCTGCTTCACAAGGAGGAATCATGGCCATTTAGCAGTGGGTAGGCTTCTTGATCTCTGCCTCCAGCACCTTGTTTCAGGTCTGAGGTGGTGGAAGGGCAGCCCTCCTCAAATGAGGGCTAGCATCAAATGACCTCTTCTCTCCACTCTGTAGCTTCTGTGCTTTCCACAGAGGAGCCCCTGATGATGACTTTGGAAGGTAACATTTGTTACATGGGATCCCTGTGGGTTCTTTACCCCACTGCACCCTGATGCAGGAGAGGGACAGAGGTGTGAGAGGTGGGGGTGCTCATCTCCTGAGGGGGATCCTCTGAATAAGGCCTCAGGCCTGAATGGGTATCCTTTGCATGGACCATATGCATGAGATGCAGGAGGAATCAACCTGCCAGGTGTCTCCAAGGAGCTCCAAGGTGGAGCTAGTAGGTGCCCTATCTTCAGGGGTCCTGTTGTCTACACTCAGTGTCCAGTCCTGTGGTCTTCACCAAGCTTGTTGCCTCCCGGCCAGGCTGAGGTGCTTGGTTTCTGGCTGCAGGGCCTGGAGAGGCAGTGTGCTGAGCAGTGTCCTTCCTGTGCCCTCTCCTGAGCCCATATCAGGACACCTCGGTTCCATCTCAGTATAGAAGTACCATGGTCTTTCACCCTGTGGGCAGCAGAGGTCCCATGCATCCTTCTGCAGGGCCTCCAGGGGGAGAACTGGGAGGTGCACTCCATGGAGCCTGAGGTCCTGGCAGCCTGGGCTTTGAGAAAGAAAGTCACTGCCCATTTTCCATGGGAAATTTTGATCCTAAAACCTCTGACTGAAGACCCTGTCAAGACCCAGCATGGATCAGCTGGGAATCCTAATGGCACATGCATCAGGCATTCTGTCCCTAAGGCCCGTGGAGCAAGGCCTGGCTTTTCCTTTTCTTCTGTTCCCTCTGATTAAAGACACAGATGTCACTAGAGCTGAGGGTGAGACTGGCTATGTTCTAAGTTAGCCACATCTCTGCCCAAAATTCTTAGTTGGATAACTGTAGTAAAAGAGCCTCTTCCTTCTGTAATGATTTTCCCTGAGAATCCTGCCATGTATTGGGAATACGGGCCAGGCCTGGCAAGTTTTGGTACAACTTGTAGGGCCGGGAGGGCATACGAGGGGCTAGAGGGGTTTAGCTATCTGCCTATGTCACTGGACAACAGATAAGACTTCTCTAGAGCTGTCAGAGCCTCCAGTGAGGGTGGAGCTGGGACAGGGCGGTAATCACACTTCTACCTCCAAGAAGACCCCATGTAACAGCCCAATAGATGACAATTCAGACAAAAACTAAGGGCTCTTACAGCAGTGGGTTAAAAGCAGTTCTCAAGTCACCTTCCCTGCAAGTCCCAGCACCAAGCAGGCTATTGCTGGAGCCTTGGACAAGCACTAAGGCTCCTTGAAACAATTTGAAAACCACAGGCTTAATGCTAGGAATCCTACTTAATGGATGAACATTAGAAGCATTTCTACTGAAGTAAAAAGCAAAACCAGTATGCCCTCCAGCATCCCCTTGACTATTCAACATTGTATTAAAGATGCTGGCCAATACAATTAGCTAAGAGAAATGATAAGAAGTATAAAGATGTGGACATTACTTTTGCATCCATTTCCTGAAGTCCTGCATAGGTCATATGTGGGAAGGTCAAAATCAGGCTCAGTAGGTTGATACAGAGATACCTTCCTTCCCTCAAATAGCCTTTTTAAAAAGACTTTTATCCTTTTTAGAGGGGAAGAAAGTGAGAAAAAGAGGGAGAGGAACATCGATATGCAAAAGAAACATTGATTGGTTGCCTCTCTCACCCCAAATGGGGACCTGGCCTGCAACCCAGGCATTTGTTCTAGACTGGGAAACTACTGGTAACCTTTGAGGTCACAAGCTGGCATTCAATACACTTAGCCACACCAGCCAGGGCCCAAATAACCTTTTAAAGGGAAAGAATTCAAGGATAGATGGGTTTGTTGACTTTTTCAAAGTTACACAGGAAGACAAAAATCCAGTTCAGAAATGGCACTTCTGTACCAGATTCAAGTTTACAGTCAATCCTTGATTCTTTTCAGAGGAGGCCCAACTATATTTTCTGTTTCTTTTCTGTTCTACAATCTGTAGCAGAGGATACTACAACAAATATCAAGACTACTTCTGCAATAGGTGATGAACAATTTTCTATGGGTCCTTCTCTGCAGGTCATGATACCAAGCATACCATGGGTTTGCCTCTTACACAGGGGAACGTTAGGGGTAGGGCGAGAGGGAATGCTGTAAGCATGCAGTGCAAAGGGAGATCTCTCATGAGACAGAGGACCTGGCTTGAGTGGTAGCCTCCTTGGTTGTCCATGTCCCAGTGGGTGGGGAGTAGTCCACGACCCTGTGTGCTTTGGGTCAGAGACCATGGAGATCAATTTCAAGAGCACAGGGGGGCCAGCTCTGTCATCTCCTCAACTCTGTGCTGGCCCCAGCCACCTTAGCTCCACAGATCTGGGTGAAGACTGGAAGGAGCATGTGCAAAATGCTGTCCAAGAACAGATCCCCAGATAAACATCAGGGCTGCTCCCAGGACAGGCAGGTCTCATCAGAGCTCTCTCCATTACTGGGTAGTCATGGGACACGTGGGAAATGGCAGGGAATTAAGGCCCTGCCCACAGTCTGCTGAGAGATAAAACACATGGATGGTCTTGAGATGCTCTCTGGATAGCAACCCAAGGAACATTTTCTTCCCCCTAAATTTCTAGTAGCTTGGGTTGGAGGGAGGTCACTGTAATTTCACCATGAAGAACTCTGATTAAACACAGGTTCATAGTGAAGTCCAGTTAAAGATACACTTAAGGAACTTTGCTATATGAAGCACTCTGGCCTCAAGCATGAGCCCTCAAGAGGAACATATAAGAGGCATGCTGTAACTACACCTAAGGATGGAATAAAATCACTGCATGAGGGTTGGGAGCAGCAGTTCCCCTCACCTGCCTGGGAGCCATCATGGGTGTTCCCTACATCGGAGCAACCTTGACCTGCTATGACATGACATCGTTGAGCTTTTCCTATCATAAAGATAAACCTCTGTACATACCCAAAGCTGACTGTTTCCCCACATGATTAGGCCAGGAAGGTGTCCCAAGTGCCTGGAATATACCTTAGGCCAGACAGCTCAACATAGTCATTGAGGAGGAATTTTTCTACTGTCTCTAGGGTTCAGGATTCAAGAGACTTTGGATCTGAGGCTGGTGAATGGAAGTGACCGGTGTCAGGGCCGGGTGGAGGTTCTCTACAAAGGCTCCTGGGGGACCGTGTGTGACGACGACTGGGACCTCAACGACGCCAACGTGGTGTGCAGGCAGCTGGGCTGTGGCTGGGCCACGTCTGCTCCGGGAAGTGCCCGGTTCGGTCAGGGCTCGGGGCCCATTGTCCTGGACGACGTGCGCTGCTCAGGCCACGAGTCCTACCTGTGGAGCTGCCCGCACCGAGGCTGG
>PVIA01017030.1:0-16616 GCA_004024845.1 Tonatia bakeri
TAATGAATACAGGCACAAGTTTATGGCCCAGTCTCATTTGCCCTGTGGAGTGTACAGAAATAAAATGGAAGACTCAAGATTGAAATACACAATAAGAGACTATAGGATTTATTTACTAGGTAAAATATCTGATCTATTGTAACCACAGGAACAATGAGCTGAAAACAGGATACAAGTTTGATTTTGTGGTTTGAGGAATTACATTACATGTTGAATTCAAAGCATTCTGAATCTCATATTCAAAAATGAGAACCTTTTTCTAGAGAAAGTGGGAGCCTGAAAATTGGAATTTGAGTATTATAGACAATTATAATGATTTTAAATAACTTGAACTCTCAAAGGACACCGAATTCCCTTGTTAACAAAAGGAAGCTTCCCTTCTCCCTTGGTGGAGGTTAGCCTCCCCATACATGAACACCTAATACTTAACTTTTGAAAGCTATTTACCTTATAGAAGGATGGTAAAACCTGGGGATTATATATGAGGGAGTATTCTAAGGGGGTTAAAACAGAAAGGAAATATTGCAACATTGGATCAAGATTGTGACTTAGATTAAATGAATATACAA
Organism: Tonatia bakeri; assembly: GCA_004024845.1. Lineage (NCBI taxonomy): Eukaryota > Metazoa > Chordata > Mammalia > Chiroptera > Phyllostomidae > Tonatia > Tonatia bakeri. The sequence continues at coordinate 570 of PVIA01017030.1, forward strand.
GGCAATCATATACAATAATTTATTCAAAATTTTAGAAGGCTAAGACACACCCTACTGATGTAAATTTGAGTACTCACAAAACATGCCTTTTATCACTGATGTTTTAAACAATACATCAGTGAGGAGCACTCCAGAATTTGTAGGACATTCTATAGTGACTCGGTTATGAAAGCTAAAGATTATGGTGGTAAATGTTAGTGTTGAAATGAGTTTTCTGGTGTTCATACATAACCCCTTTGAGTGATGTGAAGGAAATTCCCATTAAGAAGAATATTGCAACACTGTAACAGGTATGTGCTTTAACTTCTCCTAGTCAACTTTCCTAAAGGAATCTGTAACATTTAATATGATGACTGTGCTGAGGAAATATCCCAGACAAAACGGAGATTTCTGGTGATAGGCCATACAATACAACATTCCCTGGGTACACTAAACGCCATGATGATCTATGTCAGGCAGGAAAATTAAGGTTAGATAATGGATACAGTTGCAATCTAAATTCATTTCACAATGGATCTGGATGGTTTATGAACATACCCTCTTATTTCCCTCTAGTTCCTTAATACATAGTTAAAAACAGTCTTATTCAGCAACTGGCACAATGGTTAATTGCCATTAGATATACAAAATAAGGACAATGTTGTTAGGAAGATCCAAGTGGAAACCACTAAATCTGCCACTGCATAGCAAAATAGTAAACTAAAAGGAAATATTGCATTTTGAGATATTTTTGGAGAATCAGGCCATCATGGTGTAATTACAAACTGTTAATAATAAAAATAAATTTAAAACAGTGAGAGAACAAGATAGGTTATGTACAAAGCAGCGACAAATAGATCTAAATTGATTTCTCATTATCCACAAGTCAAAAGACAAGGTAATAATACCTTCAAAGTACTAAGTAGAAAGAATGTCTCTCTAGAGACATTCTTGGAATATTGGAATGTCTTCCAATATTCAAAACTGGAAGTAAAATATAGGTGTTTAAGCCAAAAAAAGTGAATGAGTTTATTACCCACTTCCTTAACAAAAGACACTTCTAAAAAATGGCATTCATGCAAAAAGATCAAAGATTCATGCAAAAGATGGCATTACAGAGCAGAAGAAAGGTAGACATATGGAAGGGACAGGCAGCCCTGACTGGTGTGGCTCAGTGGATTGAGTGCAAACCAAAGGTGGCTAGTTCAATTCGCAATCAGAGCACATACCTAGGTTGCAGGCCAGTCCTCCAGTGGGGGGGGCGGGGGCTCAGGAGGCAACCACACACTGTGTTTCCCACTCTTTTTCTCTCCCTTCCCCTCTCCAAAAATAATAAAATCTTAAAAAAAAAAAAGGAAAGGACTGGTAAATCAAATGACCTCCTGGTGGAGGGCAACTTCACATAATCTCTTACGACTGGAAACTAGGAATATTTCTCTTAGAGTGCTAAAATCTGTTATAATGTGAAAAATGGATGTGGCATGAGTGTGTAAATGTAAATAAGAGTAATTTCTTCCTATCCAATACAATACTCTACGTATGGGAAATCATTTTGGTATCATTCCACCTGGTGTCATCCTCTGTAAATTTCTGTAGTTACCACCAAATCCTGCTGTACTCACACCAGTGCACTGCCCTTGGTCTATTCAGGTTTCAAGTAACTTTCTTTCCTCAAATGACAACAAAAACAACTTTTCAGAACATTTGTTCTTCCTGAATTATCATAATCTAATTTCCTTTCTTGTGTTTATTTCATGTTTAAACAGCACTTGATAATTTTTTTAAAGACTTTATTTATTTATTTTTTAGAGAGGGAAGGGAGGGAGAAAGAGAGAGAGAAACATCAATGTGCGGTTGCTGGAGGCTGTGGCCTGCAACCCAGGCATGTGCCCTGACTGGGAATCGAACCTGCGATGTTTTGATTCACAGCCTGAGCTCAATCCACTGAGCTATGCCAGCCAGGGTGCACTTGATAATTTTACTTGTACCATTTACTTTTCATTATAACTAATCTAATTAATAAAATTTGGAGTTATAGTAAGGAAATATGAAACATTCAGTTATAACACATTCCATTATAAGTTAGCAAGTTTTTTCAGCCAGAAAACAAAAGATAACATATTATTCTATAAAATGATTTGCAGTCTTAGCAACTTTTGTTACAATATGTATTTTAAGTTGACATTATTTCTGTTCTCCCGAGTCTAATTCTCTTTGCAGGCTATTCATTTCTCATCATTTTAAAAAATTTTATTTGCAAAAATGCTTGCTGTAATTTTTTTAAAACTCACAAATCAGTAGGACTTAGTCTAGGACTGGTATTCAGAAAAGAGAAGTATGTACATAGATCCTAAGGCAGGATGGAGGATAGCAACATTGGATAGAATACCAGCTGACTGATAGAGCACCTTGGGTTAAGAAGAGCAGTAAAGCAGAGGTGAAGAAAGGGTACCTGACCTGGGACTTATATTTGAGGGAATGTCCAATTCTGTTATTCCAAAGAGTACAAAAAAGCGGTTAAAAACTGGCCATACTTTAAAGGAAAAAAAATGCACTGTAAATTCTACTGTTAGAAGGTCAATGTCATTGTTCTTTTAACAGAGGATACTGAATTTGGAAAGTGAGGGAGGCCTTATCACATAAAGTTTTGGTTGGATACACAAACTATGAGTTTCCAGGAATTTGATATTATGGTTACCTAGTTATAATAATGCCCTGAGTCAGTTGCTTTGGAAATTGGATTACAGTGTACCTAATTAAGTTAAATCTTTTGGAAAAAAATCAGTAATTTGACAAGCAGAACACTAGAGATTATGTAATTTGAGATTAAAAAGGCATTCTTACACCAGTTATTATAGTTTGTTTCAAGATGTATACCACTTCATTTACTGGAGAATCAAATACTAACCAGTCAAATGCTGAAAGGTCAAAGATACAACAGGAGTAATTACTTTCACTTGCACTAGGGCTCCTGAGAGTGTGAATGTAATTACTGTCCCTCACTCTCTAGCCACACTCACTGTGCTGTAAGGCCAGGGTTGAATATCTGAAATGAAGCATTGCCAGATATTTTACATGGTAATATCTTATACTAACTGCTATGGTATTAAGAAAACCTCATAAACTTCTTAGATGAAAGATATATTGAGCAGTCCATCTTTCATATAGGGTATTTGAATTTGAAATATCAGTGTGCATCCTGATCCCTGATCTTTGGACAGGTTATTAATTGTATCATACAGACAGCATTTTTCCCACGTGCTCCACAGTGCCAATATTTGAAATTGGCACTGAATTCATATGAAATTATATAAATCTTTATAAAATTATACCTTAGAAAGAGCAGCTCATTCTTTAATGCATATTTTATAAAGAGACAAAAACACATTCAATCTTGAAAGTTTTAATCAAGTTTGTGGAATGTCCTTAGCCAAGCTTCTTTACTTGTCACATTATAGTCCTCCTTTACCATTCTTAGCAATTAAGGCATTTCCTTTCTGCAGTTCTTAATTGTCTCTTTCCAGATTTCAAAAAAAAAAATTAAAGCATTTTTGTATCACTTGAGAAATATAAAATGATGGCTAGATTAGCTAATAAATATTAATGTCATTAAAAAACAAACAGCAACAGGAGTAAAACATTCCTTTAAACTGTGTACCATTGAAATGCCACTTTTAATATGTGTACTTTAATATGTTGCAAAAAGTCATTCACCTGTTAAATATATTAAATTGTCTTCATAAGACTATAATAGGCATTTTTCCAAATGCTCTGACATATTATGTTGTAATGACTTGGCTTCCCTAACTATAGTATTAGCTATTTTATTAGCATAGTTTATGCAAGTTTGCATTTCAGATGTGTGCAACTCTGAATATAATGAATTCCAATACTCCCTATGGTCAGTGAGAAATATTAATAAGAAGTACATAAGGGCAGTGCCATTAACATGTAATTACCTTTTAGCAGTTTCATTTACATTACTTTCAATATTATATAATACTATGATTCTTGTTCCTTCAGTCAAGACAACTATTATGTGGTTTTGTCAAGCTATATATATTTTATGCTCCTTTATTATTTTTTATTTCACTCATTCATTACTTTATAGGTTACAGACAAAGTAGATACTGTCCCTTATTATATTGAGCTTATATTTAGTTGAGAATGAGGAAGAATAAGCCAATAAACAAGGTACATAATAATGACATGTTATGAGAGAGTCTGAAAAAAATGTTAAGTAGATAGAGAAATTCAAGTGTGGAAGAAGTATCTCTTGGCAGGAAGACATAAAATGTATCTGTTGACATTTGAGCAGAAAATTTTAAAAAGAGGTGAGTGGGTCACACATGATGTAAGACTATCTCAGAAAGAGAACATCACAAAAGCTTCAAGGTGAAAAAACACAAATGATCAAAGAAGAGCAAGTAAGTCACTGTGGTTGGAAAGTGAATGAAAGAAGAAAAGAAAATGATATATGGAAATAAAAAAGGACCAGTTTTCTATGATGAAGGAAAATTGCATTTAGGAATTTGAGTGTTATTCTGAATAAGACAAAGAACAAGTGAAATTTTCTAAGCAAAAGAATAATACTTATTATCCAGCATACAGTTTAATGTATATTTGCTGCCCAAGGTGGGAGTAGAGGTCAAGTGAGGAATCCGGTAGAAGAATTAGAAAGTCTTTGGTGTAAACTAAACCAAAAATTACAGTGGTTTAGAATACAGAAATAACAATAAAAATAATAGGAAAACTGAGTTAATAATGACGCAATTTATCGAGGCATGGGGTGTCAGGTGTGAGTGTAAGATGGGGCATCGGAGGTGTAACAGAAAAATTTCTGGGCAAATTCACAAAGCCAGTTGCAAGCATAGCTGGCTTTGAAAACATGTGGCCTGGCTTCAGAACAGATAAGTCATGATTACTTTATGACTTAGGACAACAATTATTTTATTATAGCCACAATTTCCCCAACATCATTTATTGAAAAGACTGTTTTTACCCCACTGTATGCTCTTGCTTTCTTAGTCAAATATTAATTGACTATAAAGATGCAGGTTTATTTCTGAGCTCTCTAAACTGTTCCATTAATCTATAGCCTGTTGTTATGCCAGTACCAGGCTGTTTTGATTACAATGGCCTTGTAGTATAGTTTGATATCATATATTGTGATACCTTCAACTTAATTTTTTCTCAAGATTGCTGAAGCTATTCAGGGTCTTTTATTAGTTCCATATAAATTTGGGGGGCATTTTTCTAGATATGTGAAATATACACTTGATATTTTAATAGAAGTCATGAATCTATAGGTGGCTTTGGGTACCTCACTAATTATCAGAAGGCTATAAATTAAAACTACAATAAGTCATCACCTCATTCCTGTCAGAATGGCTACCATTAATAAATCAACAAACAATAAGTTCAGGTGAGGAAGTAGAGCAAAGGGATCCCTAGTGCATTGACGGTTGGGAATGCAGACTGGGAAATCCACTGTGAAAAACAATATGGAGTTTCCTCAAAAAATTAAATACAGAAATTCTTTTTGACCCAGTGATCTCACTTCTGGGAATATATCCTAAGAATCCCAAAATACCAATTTAAAAGAATATATACACCCCTATGTCATAGCAGTATTATTTACAATAGCCAAGAGCTGAAAACAGCCCAAGTGCCATCAGTAGATGAGTGAATAAAAAAGTGTGGTATTTTTACACAATGGAATACTCTGAAGTCATAAAAAAGGACACCTTACCTTTTGCAACAGCATGAATGAATCTGGTAACATAAGCTAGTCAGGGAAAGACAAATACCATATGATCTCACTAAATGTGAAATATTATAAACAAACAAAGAAACAAACAAAAATCCTGACAAACAAAATAGAAACAGAGGCATGGACACATGGAACAGATTGACAGCTGTAAGAGGGGAAAGAGGAGCGGACTGGGAGCAAAAAGGTAAAGGGATTAGCCAGAATACTTACATGCATAACCCAGAGATGCAGGCAATCATATTTTCCCCAGAGGGGTGGGGAAATGAAAACATCTGTAATAGTGTCAATGATAAAAATAAAGTCATAGAAGGGGGCTATATGTAAATAATTTTTTAAATAGGAGAAAAATGCTACACTCTATATTTTATTCTTTTTGTGATGGATAAAGAACATTCTCAGAATATTTGAATGAGTGGTTTAGTCTATTGCAAAAAAATGATTTTTCATATTAACAAGTTGACATTGTATGCTACAGTACATACAGTTTCAAGTGAATGAGGAAGGGACAACACCTTTTATCACCCCTTGTGACAAATTTAGCCGTCACTTTTAAGTCTTTAAAATTAATTTATATTGAGCACTTTCTTCACTTCCTTTGGGTTTAACTTCTATATAAAGAAATATACACAAATGAGATAGAATATTCAAGTTTACATATATGTGTTTTGGCCAAAATCTTGTAGAATAAAAGAATAGTGCTTATCAATATTTGTTTGAAATCATCCTTTTGAAGTATCATTTGATCCAGCCATGTACCAAGTAGTGAGTGACAATATTTATAGCCTAAGTAATTATTCATTGTATGTGGCCCATTTTAGAGGTAATGATGCACAGTTATTGTCTATGACTTTCATGTACAAACTCCCTATATAGTTTCACACTTCACTGAAGATATGTCAAAGGTAAAGCCAGCTCCTCTTCTGCAAAAACAATCCATCAGTTGTTGTTGCTTAAAAGCAGCTTTCACAATTTATCTCATTGATGTTTATAAAATTGAGAATACCCTGTAAATATTTCTGTTTGAACTGAAAATTGCAGGACTTCATCTGAAACTATTTACGCTGAGGACTTCAGATATAATCCCAATGCTGGACATAAACACTAAGGTGGGCACAGGGATAACTCTAAACCCATTTTAAGTTGAGGTTATGCATGCTTAATCCTTATTCTCCAAATTAATAGCAGAACAATTTTAATTTCTCATTCTCTGACCCTTACTAATAAGCTTTTGAAATCACTTAGAAAACTCTGTTTGGTAAGAAACTTGGGAAGCTATACTGCAGCTGTCTGATGACCAATTGCATGGAAAATTGAAATAGATGGGAAAAGTTTTCCACTAAATGATTTTGCACCAGAGTGTGGTAATCACCTTGGTAATGTTTGGCTAATGTCCTTCTTTTCTCCATTACCTTCCATCAACTCCCATCATGCATCACTTCCTCTCCAGGATTCAGGATGGCTCTCTCTCTTCCCTATATCAATTTCATTTGGTAGCAGTCCATTTCACACCATTCCAACACTATGCTCTCATCAGTTTATGCTCACTTTTTTTCAAGTTTAAGTGAATTATACCACTATTTTATTTCTATATTCATGTATTTAAAGCATCCTCAAAATTCATGTACAAAACATATATAAAAAGAGATTTTAAAATGAAGAGAAATTAGAAATACTTATCAAATAAAAATATAGAAATCAAAGAAAAATTTTTACTATTCCTACTTAAACCTAACATTTCAAAATAAGGTTATAATAGAGAGTAAATGGAAGCCTACTGATCATAAGACCTGAGTTCAAAGTGCTCAGTTTATTTCTATAGCCCAAAAGAGATCTGATAGGCTATTCAACTACTAGGCCAAAATCCTTCAATAGAAAATATCTTCTGCTGCTGAAACAGAGGCTGAAATAATTCATGTCATAATGGATTATAGATGGAGACATCAGTATTAAATTATATTTGGTTTAATATAGGTACTATAGAAATATTTATAAATATGCATGCATGCCATGGTTAGTACACATGCACATATTTCTCCTCTCAGAGCGCTAGGAACAGCCTAGAGACACAGAGGTCTTGATGACAACAAGTGCACCTACCACCCTGATCTTGCTTTCTAGTCAATTCTCAAATAAAAGGAACAAAGCTTCATGAAGAAATGGCTAAATCTGTGCCTGGGGTGGGATATATAGAAGATGAGTCTTGAGTATCTTGTAGTGACAAAATGTAAACAGTGTTTTAAAAAAACGGTGAAGAAAAGAAACACAATGATGGCAATGTGTCAGAGAGGCAGAGGCATGGAGAGTCAATGGAAGAGTGCCCAATGGCCAACAATTTGAGAAAATGAATAGTATAATGCTGGATTATAACCCAAAGTATAAAATAAATATCTACAAGTGCATACCATAAATAAGGAAATAGAAATAGTAAATGGAGAGGAGACAAATATCCTAAGCAGAATTTCAAAGAGTTTATGCAGATAATCTGTCCTCAATGAAGAGGAATATAACTCCCCACGCTGTAAGTATGAGCTGTTCGTGATGACTTCCATACAAAGACTACAATACAAAATGGGTTTAAGAAGAGTGACTCTACAGTAGAGACATGTGACAAGCACTACGGCAGTCAAGTGATCAAGGTTAACAACACTGATAAGTCATTTTGATAGTATGTAGACTTACTTAAGTGAAGAAATGACCCTTTAACTCCTGTCTAATCATGATGAAAATATAACACAAATTCCAATTGAGGACATTTGATAAAATTCCTGGTCAATACTCCTCAAAACTGGCAAGGTCATCTAAAACAAGGAAAGTTAGAAAATGTCACAGGCAAAAGATGCTAAGGTGCTAAGACATGACTAATATATGTGTATATATTGATAAGATCCTGGAACTGATAAAGGACATTGACTCAAAACTAAAAATTTCTGAGTAGAGTACTGGGTCATCAATTGTAACACATGTACCATAGACATAAAAGGTTAATAACAAATTTCTGTACTATCTTTAAATTTTTGTGTGTATCTAAAAATGTTCTAAAATAAAAATTTTATTCTACAAACACAAACATTAAAGTAGCAGACATGTAATCCAAAAAAGTACTTTATCAATCATATTTTTCTATACCTCCTTTCATAAATGTCTCTGGTCTCAGAAAAACAAGTGACTAACATTAGGCATCATCAACAGTATACACAGCCTGTTGTTTTAATAGAACACAAACATTTACTAAGAAACTTAAGAAGGGGATATAGGTGAAAACTGCATAAAACAGAACTGAAAATATATACCCAGCAAAGAATAATACAAACCAGATAAATCTAAATACAAACCTCAATTTTCAGATCATTGGTATATTAAATAGCAATGTGACTTATCACTTCAAAATTATTTTGTTATTTAGGTTGTCTATTATATACAGTATATAGCTTCCCAAAGCTATATACTGTTCCAGGAGAAACAGATCCCATGTTAGGTTACATGGTCAAATACTTTAATGAAATAAAATTGTTACAATTCATATTCTGTTTTTCAAGGGTTAGTATGTATATCAGCTTCACAAAACTTTTTGTAATTGTGATAATATAGAGCTGCATTAAATAGCTACGACATTATTTTATCCAAATTTCCCAGAAATATTTTATCATATTTATGTGTTTTTTTTACATAGAGCCTACAAATTCTTTATAAACTTAATATATCCATAAATACATTTGGCAAAAACAAACTTCTACAATTTTGATTCTGATCAAAAGGGCTTTAAATCAAAATTCATATATGAAATACCATAACTCACCATCACATAATTCTTGCATTGTCAAAGTAGAAGAGGAAGAATTCTAAAAGACAAAAACACAAAATGTGTAATGATTTATGTTTTAAAATATTTAAGCAGTTCCATCTTGAATAAAAACAGAATGTCATTTATTAAATTATCTTTGTTAAACCAATTTTATACTTTGTTTACATTTTAATGTTCTCTATAATTATTTTATTGCATATTTGAAATCATCTATGATTTCTGAAATAAATAACACATGAATGAGACTTCATGTCCTCAAATTATTCCTATTATAACATACCCTTAATATTAAAATAATCAAGTTTACTCCATTCATAATATGTTAGACCAAGACTATAAGAAAAAAAATTAAACTGAGCAGCAAATTAATGTGCTATTTATAAAACACTATGTTTCACAATTCCTCTAAGGAACTATTGATCTATTACTGGAAAAACAGAGGGGAAAAAAAAACCTTAAACTCTCAAGCTATTATACTAATGCAGATTTACTTAGAACAAAGATCCTGAGTGTTCATGATGTCCTTTTAACAAATGGTAAAAACCAGTTTTCTCAAACAGGAAAAAAGAAAATATCAGAGGTATTTGTACCTTTATGGGATTATTAAAAAGGTCAAGACAAGAATTGCATTGTCAGATTCTAAAGAAACATGATGTTAGACATTATTGAGAATAAATCTTTCTGCCACACACTAATCGTGTGACCTTAGACAAGTTATTAAAACACTGTAATCAGTCAAGTTCCTTCCTCATTGCTCTTGAACAAAAAAAAGGACTGGAAAAATATAGTAAGGGTGGCAACTGACATTACTTGAAAACTTCTTGTGACGTCATTTACTCTATGCTGCCCACTTGAAACCTCAAATCCAGCTCAAGAGAGTGATTTTTTTATAACACATTTTTTAAATATTTTATTTATTTATTTTTAGATAGAGGGGAAGAGTGGGAGAGAGGGAGAGAGAAATCAATGTGTGGTTGCCTCTTGCTCATCCCCTACTGGGGACCTGACCCACAATCCAGGTATTTGCCTTGACTGGTAATTGAACCAGCAACCCATTGGTCCACAGGTCTGCACTCAATCCACTGAGCCACACCAGCCAGGGCTATAACACATTTTAATTTAAAGAATACTAAAGGATCATGCCTGAGACTGGTTTCACAATACATATTTTTAAATCCTTGATGAAAACAGAAGTAAAAGCACTAGTTAAGTTGAAAAATATTGTAATCACTTTGGATATCTCAAATGAAGGTCATAACAAACTATCATTTTAAACATTACTTTAAACATTTTTAATTGTTCATCATTTTATCAGTAAAAATTTTTAAAGTTTGACAATGCCAGCTGTTAGAGAGACTGTAGATATAGCCACCTCTTATATATTACTTGAGTGCATGTGTGTAAATCAAAATATCTTCTTTAAAAAGTAATTTGGCATTATCTCGTAAAGCTAAACATTCACAAAGTCTATAAATTAGCTATACAGTTCTTAAGAATGTAACAGCAGAAATTCTTGCACATCTGCAATCCCTCCCCACACTCATGACACACAGAAACTGAAGTAGAAATTAAAACCTAATAAATGTAGACATAAAATTAACAATACAATAGAAAATATCAATAAAATAGAAAAGAGACATTTAATGAACAAAATAATAAAAAATCAAATACTCTAGCAAGATTTAGAAAAATAAAATTCAAAATATACAGATTGTGCCCTGACTGATGTGACTCAGTTGGTTGAGCATCATTATGCAAAGTGAAAAGACATCCATTTGATTCATGTTCTGGGCACACGCCTGGGCTCTGGGTCTGAGAGACAACCAGGCATCATTCCTCTCTCACATCCATATTTCTCTCCCTCTCTTTCTCCCTCTCTTCTTCTCTTAAAAAATAATTAAATAAAAATATACCAATTTTTAGTAACAAGACTAAGGGAGAGCCCACTATAGATCCTACAGATGTGAGTAAGATAAAAAGATATTAAAAAAAACTTTATGCCAATGCGTGTGATAATTTAGATAAAAAAAGAATAAGTTCTCAGAAAAATACAGATGAAACAACAGTAAAAAATCTTACTAGTTGTATGTTTATTAGATAAATTGAAACCATTATTTCAAACCTTTGCCACAGAGAAATTTCCAGATTCAAATAGCTTTATTAGTGAATTTTTTAAAAAAATCTATGGGGTAAATAACATTAATATTGAAGTTTTAAAACTCTTATAGTTTTTAAAAATAGAGAAAATATTTTCTCTTTTTTATGAGGAAATCATAACCTCAATTTCAAAACTAGCAAAGAACCCTATAAGAACATGAGATTAGAGAACAATACACCCCAAGAATATAGATAGAATTCTTAAGAAAATATAAATAAGATAAATCAAACTACATATGGCTAGATTTAAATACATGTATATATTTAATATATCTGAAATATCACTCTATATGAATCTGAAAGTCAAAAACTTCTCTAAACAAACTCAGTAGAATAAATGTGAAAGACTAGATCAGGATATTTCAGAGAAAGGACATCTGATATATCAATAAATATGAGATACTAGTATACACCCACCAGAATGGAAGAAAATTAAAATGAAAGAAAAAAATACCAAATGTGTTGGTAAGGATGCAGAGCACCTGGAACTCTCCTAAATTAGGAGTGTGATGTTGGCAAAATCACTTGGAAAATTCTGTAACAGTGTTGACTAAAGCTTAATGTAAGCATACCCTGTGATCCAGCAATTCTATTTCTCTGGGTATATATAACATAAAATTATACATGTGTTCATCAAAAACATGGATTTTCAGAATAGCACCATTATTGATTGGCACCAAACACAAACTACCTAAAAAGTAAATGTCTATCCAACCTCATAATGGATAAATTATGTAAAGTGTATTCACACACGGAATAGCATAAAACAGGAAAGAATAATCTATAATTTAACACACAATAATATGAATGAATTTCAGAAATGTTATCAAATGTAGTAAGACAGAAGGAAGAGTTTATACTATATTCACTCATTTATTTATCAAGTATTCCAGGGTATTATAAATCAGATTAGTGGCTATTTTTTGAGGGGGTTATGTATGATAAAAGAACATGAGAGGAACTTCCATATTCCTGGAAATGTTTGGTTTCTTGATCAAGACGTGAGGTACACTGCTTATTTTTATGAATTTGCAGTGAGCTGTACACCTATACTAACTTCTCTTACATACGTCAATAAAATGCTAAAGAGAGAGTCTATGTCTACAAAGTGGATTCAGCTTGTTGGTTACCTGACCTGTAAGTAAGCAAACAAGCAAAAAACAAGTTAAAGTAGTTTCAGTTTGCCTTCTGATTTCAAAATTATCTCAGTAAAGTGGTTCACATTATGGCTCACCCCAATTCTGACTGAATATTCTCTACTGAAGTCCCAACATAAAACCCACTTTCCTCATGATGAAAATGGAATGATTGCCTTGATGCTTACACAAGAAAACACATACAAACCCTTTCATCCAATGCCTGAACACATAAGATACAGTGTCTGCTCGTAGATTTTACTGTGTTTTCTGTCCAACTTAAAGACTTTTGCAATCATTTGTAAAACCTGAAAATACACAGGACATAGAAAAATTTAACACACATGCAATTAATTAAACATCCTTGGAAACCATTGCAGAGCTTTGATGTCAGCTCCTTGGATGCTCCCCAAATACTTGAGCTTGTTCAATTCGTTTTGCCCTTTAAAATTTAATGAGAATTGGCTTGAATTCTCATCATATATACATACATATATATATAGCCAGCATTTTCAAATTCTTACTTTTACTGATTTCTTTCTGCCCACTTTGTTCATGTTTTAACTTTTTTATATGTTTTAACATATGAGATGTGTCAAACTGCCTTTGTTCCTGACATGCCACTGATCCAATTTTTAAATTTCATTAAAGTTAGGTATGAGTAATCCAAAATGCAGAGTTCATAAGATTCTATTGCCTAGTTCTGTGGTTTATTCAGAGTTTTAAAGGACAGTAAGGATGACCTGTTTTGACTTGGAGAAGATGGAACACTGAGATTTCCTGTTAGGGGGAGCCCATGCTTAGGTTTATGAGAAGGTGGGGGGAGTGGACCCCAGCCCAGAGCCACACAACTTAATCATGGATACCTCCAGAGTCGGACTGGAACTCTAATCTCACAGAAAATGCACCTGACTCTTCTGCCAGGGTGTGAGCTCCACAGAGTGGGGGCAACAGGGAGTCTGGAGGGTGGGCCTATTGCATTCCCCTAGACTGAAGCCATTAGGAGGGAAGTGCTCCCCCTAAAAATGGTATTTGTGGTGTGGGAGTAGGACTTACCACAGGGATCCTGGTGGCTGTCTCTTGAGGCTCTCCCCAGAGTCACAAACCCTAGTCTGTCCTCATCCAACTCTAGTCCACTCTGCACTCTCTCCTACGGAGCCCAGGGTGAATGCCTGTCAGTGAGATTTTGTATATTGTCCCTTCAAAGTGCACCTGTGTCTCACACAGACTCCCATCTCTCTCTGGTGGACAGATGTTTTATGTTTGCCTCTCCCTGGCTCTGATGCTCTGGGCTGGGGAGCCAGCATGAGGTTGAGTCTCCACACTCCTCAGGGGGAACTTTGCAGCTGAGATATCCCTCCAGAATCTTAGGTGCTGCCTGTGGGAGTGGGGCCAGCCCTTCTTGTGTCTCTGCCCTTTCTTACAGTCTTTATGTGGCTTCTTCTGTAAATCTTTGGTTATAAAACTTCAGTTCAGCTAGCCTTCAGTTGGTTATTCAGACTAATTGTTTACATTTTACTTGTAATTCCTGTTTGGTCCTGGGGTGAATATAACCTCCACCTATCTGTGATCATCATGAATCTCCCATTTTACTTAGTTTTTAAATTTGATTTTGCTAAAATGTTAATATAATGATTGACATTAACTCCTCATTTTCTGTGAGATAACAAAAATAAAGATCAAAGCAACTGGAACTTTATAAATTGCTATTAAGAATATAATATTGGTAAAATGACCTTGAAAATCTGCAGACATTGTGGAACAGAGCCCATTTACATCCCTGTCCTCTTAAGGAAGGCAGATCCAAGTCCACTTGTTTGAGTCACTATATACTGCCAATTTTTTCACCGATTAGTCTGCATTCTATGTCACTGAATAAAATCATTTAATATTGGCTAAAAATAAAAATAATTTACAAATAATATTTCATTGGAAAAAATGAGGCAATTATATCATAGAAACTAGACACCACATGACATTTTAAGTTGAAATACATTGTTTAGGGCATAACCTCACCTCTTTTATTCTTTTCTGCTACCAGTAAAATATTTGTTTAAAACACAATAAGTAACATGTTTTATGTTTAAATATATTTTATGTTTAAAACATAAAATAAATAATATATAGAGAGAGTGAAGCATTATAACTGTGAATCTATTTTCTGAGAAGAAATGAAACTCCCAATGTGCTGGATTTGGGAACTCAAAGCAACAACATGGTAAAAATAAACATTAAATGCTTTAATATCCTAGACACCAGAAATAGTTTGTTGCTTCATGTTTGAGTGTCTCAATTAGTGTCATTGTTGGAGCTAAAAGTTATCATGTAGTATCTCTTTCACCCTCTTAGTTATCAGTTTAAAGTCTAAACCAGATTTTCTGCTTTGTCCCAAATAGTCATGAAAAATATTTTTAAATATTTAACAATTTTAATGTGTGACTTCTGCAGTAATTCAGCTACTTCTAGGCATATAATATCTCTCATTTAGGTCATGAAGTATGCTTCATCAGTGATTCACTCAAAATAGAGCACTAATTAAGCACCAAATAAATTTATATTAACAGGAAAAAAACACCTAAAAGTATAATGATAACTCAGTCTTTTCCAAGTGATTCAGGCTGTATCTCCAATATTTTCAGAAGTATCAAATATAAGATTATCAAACATTTCAGGAATAAAACACAGGCTTATTTATCTCCTTGATTACATGCTATCATCATATCTGAAGATATAAGAAAATATAAAATTGATTTTTTTTGTACAGAAAGACTAAATAAAAATCAATATATTGTTCCCACCACCCGTTCTGTATATTTACTCTAAGCTGAACTCCTAGGGATGCCTTTGTGTGAATGGCATTATTTCAAATGATATCTTTATATGTTTATTTCACTGTAGTCCCTATATCCATATATATACATATATATATATATATATATATATATATATATATGATTCAACTGTGCATATGAATAACAATTTTTCAAAGCCCTGACTCCAAAAAAAATATATAAGCCATTTACTGGCTATTTTACAGCATAATGTCCAACTAAAGTGTTATTATAATCATCTAATTAAATGATGACAAAAGCAAAGGAGAAAATTATTGTTCACTGAGAACAAGAACCAAACACAAATCAAATGTAAATAAGAGAAAGAGAACAGCTGTGGGATATGTGTAGACACATTTTTAAAAGAAT
>PVIA01017031.1:0-16876 GCA_004024845.1 Tonatia bakeri
AGAGAGAGAGAGAGAGATGGCTCAAACAGAACAAATCAAAGCCCCAGAACTCATCCTTTTAAGCGACCGAGAAATAGCCAACCTATCAGATGCACAGTTCAAAACACTGGTAATCAGGAAGCTCACAGAATTGGTTGATTTTGGTCACAAATTAGATGAACAAATGCAGGCTACGATAAGAGAAATGAAGGAAAATGCAAAGGGAATCAATAGTGATGGGAAGGAAACTGGAACTCAAAACAATAGAGTGGACCAGAAGGAAGAAAGAAACAACCAAACAGGAAAGAATGGAGAAATAAGAATTCAAAAAAACGAGGAGAAGCTTAGGAACCTCCAGGACATCTTTAAACGTTCCAACATCCGAATTATAGGGGTACCGAAGGGGAAGAGGAAGAGCAAGATATTGAAAACATAATGAAGGAGAACTTCCCCATTCTGGCAAAGGAAATAGACTTCCAGGAAGTCCAGGAAGCTCAGAGAGTCCCAAAGAAATTGGACCCAAGAAGGAACACACCAAGGCACGTTGTAATTACATTAGTCAAGGTAAAAATGAAGGAGAGAATCCTAGAAGCGGCAAGAGATAAGGGGACAGTAACCTACAAAGGAGTTCCCATCAGACTGTCAGCTGATTTCTTAAAAGAGACTTTATAGGCAAGAAGGGGCTGGAAAGAAGTATTCCAAGTCATGAAAGACAAGGACCTACATCCAAGATTGCTCTATCCAGCAAAGCTTTCATTTAGAAAGGAAGGGCAGATAAAGTGCTTCTCAGATAAGGTCAAGTTAAAGGAGTTCATCATCACCAAGCCCTTATTTTATGAAATGTTAAAGGGACTTATCTAAGAAGATAAAAAAAAAAAACATGTATAGTAAAATGACAGCAAACTCACAACTATTAATAATCACACCTAAAACAAAACCAAAAGAAACTAAGCAAACAACTCGAACAGGAACAGAACCACAGAAATGGAGATCACATGGAGAGTTATCAACAGGGTAGTGGGGTGGGGAGAGAGGGGGTAAAGGTACAGAGAACAAGTAGCATAGATGCTAGGTAGAAAATAGACAGGGGGAGGGCAAGAATAGTATGGAAAATGTAGAAGCTAAAGAACATATGACACATGGACATGAACTAAAGGGGGGAATTGTGAGTGGGAAGCAGTGGGCACGGTGGAGGGGAGTGAAGGGGGAAAATGGGACAACTGTAATAGCATAATCAATAAAATATATTTTTAAAAAAATCCACTCCTTCTACAGTGTCCCCAGTCTCAACTGATGGCCATTCCTTCCCTTCAGTTTCTCAGGCCGAAACCCCTGGAGTCACCCTGGACTCATCCCTAGCAATATGAAGGCCTTGTACCTGAAGAGGAGCAGTTTGGATGGCTTGGTCAAATGGGAGTGGGTTCAGGAGAGAATGAGAGGAAAAGGGGTTGGGAGGTATCTTTTTCAAAGGAGGAGCAGAATAAAAAGAAGTTGATGAGGTGGACAAGGGGTTGAGACAGCAGTTTTTTTAATGAAGGAAAAGTGATGGTAAGATTAGTGCTGGTGATGACCCCGCTACACGAGAGGAGCTGATGACGCAGGAGACGGGGAGACCACTGCTGTCAGCAGTGCCCTTGAATGCGAGTGTGAGCAGTTCAACCGCGACAGCAACCGGAGAGCAGGGTAAGCGCAGAGATGAAGGAGGGTTAGGGGAGGCCGGGGATGGAGGGGCGGGGAGGGCTGTGTGGAAGCTCGCTTCCGGTCGAAACTACTGATTCTCTTTCCTAAAGGTCATGGACTGAGAATAGGAATAGAAGAGCAAGTACTTGAGGTCTGAACAGAGAGGAGATGATATGAAACAGTTGTCCAGGAAAGTAGAAGACTTTACAAATTCATGTGAATTCACAGCTGAGTCCTCAAGTTCATGCTATTCATGGAAATAAGATTCTAACTTGCATTTCCAGGACATAGTATTTATATGTCTAATGATTTTGCCTTTTGGGTCAAATAAGTGAATCTTTATCTCTGAGATAAAGATTTTTGAAAAACAGTATCTCTGAGACATTAAATCAAGCAGAAAGTATGGAATATCAAATGGTATGGTTTCGCAGAAAGAATAAAGGTTTAAAATCAGAAGATCTGGGTAGAGGTTATGATTCTGTCACTACTGACTAAATGATCGAATGCAAATCCCTCGTGTTTTCTAAGTAAGCCTTAACAGCCTTAACTGGAAAATGGGATAAGATCTGTATCTCCTGGTTATCATGAGGACTAAGTACAATAATATTGGAGGCAGCACTGTGTCAACTGTACGGTGTTAAGTAAATGTTACCAACTATGACTAGGCTCATTGTTAACTGTTGATAGATTTTATAGGTGGTATGTAGATTAACAGTAGATTCTGTCACTAAATTAAAGTAGTGAGACTAAGATATAAGCAACTTACCAGAATAAAATAAAATAAAAGCAAAACAGAGGTTAGAAGAAAATTTTAAAAAGCCTGAGATTCTGCCATACACACATCTAATGATCTAAAACCCTAAGCTCAGGAGAGAAGAATACAACAGCCCTACAACACAAAAGCATTAGATTTTAGAGGAGAAAAAAGGCTTGCACACTTCTCTGCAGATGAGACTTACTGGACTCTAATCACCGGATGCTGTGCATTACTAGCGAAGTCCCGATTCAAAAGATGCTATACTGCCTTCTTTCACTGATTTCCCCACAGGGACTCTCATTTCATGAAACAAAAACTCTCTCGGCCACACCCATACAGCACTGACAACACAAGCTTAAAAAAAAAAAACTAATCACACGCTCTGAGATACAAGGATATTAAAATCTACTAGGTCTTTTCAAAGTTCTTCCACAAAGTATTTCTAAGTGCCACGGCTAGTAAATCAGTTTGGCAAAGAAGAAAAGTAGCAACATGCTGAGAGGGCACGTGTGCTGTGCAGAAGAGAGCCACAGCGGCTTTGGGCAGAATGGGGAAGATGCCCCACGGTCTCAAGGCAAAGAGCACCTTCTTCTGGAAGTCAGGCCTGTGCCAACATCGCCCTCTGGTGGCCAATTAAAAGTTGGCTGTGATGCTCCGCAATAGAAGGCTGAACACGGATGTCTTTCTAGGACTTGGTTGGACCCTCTCTCCTGGATCAATGTTTCTCAAAGTTGGACATGTATCCAAGTTACCAGTAATGGTTTTTTTTAAGATTTTATTTTATTTATTTTTAGAGAGAAGGTAAGGAAGGGAGAAAGAGAGAGAAACATTCATGTGTGAGAGATACATCAATCAGTTGCCTCTCGTAGGCCCGTAACTGGGGACCTGGCCCTCAACCCAGGCTTGTGCCCTGACTGGGAACTGAACCGGCAACTTTTCAGTTCCCAGACTGGTATTCAATCCACTGAGCCACAAGATTGCTGAGCCCCATCCCCAGAGTTTCTCATTCCCTGTGGGCCTAAAAACCACAATGTGAACAACCTCCCAAGTGATTACTGATACTGATCCAAAGACCACACTTTGAGAACCACTGTCTTAGATGAAAACATTTTATAGAAACAATTTCATAAGCTCAAAGCTTCCTGGAATGTTGGGGAGAAAATATTCTCTCAATCTCACTATCAGAGTTATCTACATACCCAGGGAACAGGAAAATTAAGTGATGTGTCCACAACTTGCCAACTACTTGTGCCTGAGCATCAACAATGTGTTAGATGTTCATTCAAACATCTATAATGATGTTTTTAATGAACGAGAGTCACAGAAGTGTATTGCTGTGTTATTCACACCTAAGACAAAGCTTATGTCTCTTGTCTCCCTAGCTCAGAAAATAGAGGCATATAGAGCTGATAATGGACACTTATTGGGAAGATATCATTTATGAAGGAAAAATCAAGTAGTGCATACATTCCAAAAAAAGTATTTTGAGAATTATTTCCCAAGGTGACAGGCATTTTAGAAGTAGTTTGACATGTTTTATTTCCATGTATTTGGCTATTTAGATGTTTAACAGAGGCAATGCTAAAATAATACACTTGTAGCAGCAAATTAAACGGGAGGTAAAATGGGAAACAGTATGGTGTATTCTCAGAAAAGGCCTAAGAACAACGGCTAACCCATCAGCAACGAGCACCCCTTGGACCTGCACTGGGAACGTCAGCGGGGAACACTGCACGCTAAAAGGGGGAGGCCTCCCGGGAACCGCTGTTTCGGAGTCTGCAGTGGGAGCTGTGCCTCATGTCACAGGACACAAAGGCACCCCTGCTTTCCTACCCCTCATTTCCAAGCTGAGGGCAATCAGGGCGGGCATGTGAGAATGAAAAGAAAGAAAAACTCACGGTCCCACGAGTTCTCTTACGGGTAACTCATTTAACTGCCCTTTCTGTTTCTAGACACAGGAAACCGGTTGATCATTTCCCCTGGTTGGCCAAGTGAGCCTGCTCTGAAGTCCCATCAAAGAGAATCAACAATAACTTACTGAACCTCATCCAAGGACAAAATCAAATTAAACGTTGTATAATAAAACATAAAAATAATATTCTCCAGGCAAAACACAAACACAAAATCTACTGTTTTGGCAAAAACCTGTAAAAACCACACCCATAGCAGGGAAGTTCCCATTTACAGAGAACTCCCTCGCTGCACCAGATTCCTACAACACCAAATAAGGAAGTTATTTTCCTTTCTTCTTCGAAATCTCCACATAGCCACTCTCTGTCTTCCATTTATCCTTAGCCAAGCCTTCTACAATGCGGTGGTGTGAACAAATAAAGCGACTTATAACTTAGCTATATTGTAATTATAAACTCTGTATTATTCATTTTGAACAGGCTAATAAATGCATGCGTACAGAATCCAAGCCTCCCTCCCACCTCGGCACTCTAGCCAGCCAGTGCTTCTTGAATAACCACTGGTAATCTCTAGAGCAACCTTCCTGAGTTAACAGACTCTTGTTTCCAAGCTATTCACATATTTTAAAATATTAGAAGGGAAATTCTAGTGGTTTTTATAAGCAAAATAGTTTCTAAAAAACTCCCCTCCTCTTGGGTCAAATTAATGGTGTATGGATCAAGTTGCCTAAGATGAAACACAAGAAAATCCACCACTACCACCTCCTTATCTTCACCCACCTGAGCAGGGTCCCAGGCGGCAAGCCTGTTCCCATCTGAGGGAAGAGCATCTTAGCCATAACTAAAGTTATTAAAATAGTCACTCCTTATCTCCCACTAAGTTTTCCTTAATTTTAGGTTAAGGGACAAATAACTCCACTGACCATTATGGATTAAAGAACAGACATTCTCATTTTCCACTATGAAATACATTTTTTTCTTAGAGCAAATATGTATATGGATATAGTTAGATTTTAAACTCTCAATAATTTTCCTGATAATTGGGGTTTACCGCCCTCCCCCGCCCCAAATAAAGCCTATATGAAGGCAGCAGGAGTTCTTCCACTTAGGCTACAGAAAACCTGAAGAAATGTCACTCCCATCCTATCAACAAAAAAATAAAGAAAACGGAAAAAAAATAGATCAACTACAAAATCGTAACTTCAATTCACCAGAGAGAGAAGGTACGAAATCCAAAGATGGACAGTCGCTCAAGGAGACATGGGAGGTAGTAAGCACCGGCTCTCCCGCAGTAGAGCGTGTGAGGAGACGGGCCTGGGTCCACAAGGAGCAGGTAAGAAAACTGGAGCTAAAATCTATGTGAAGGCTCATTTCACGCCCCTCAGTCCACCAGGCAGATGCTCCCAAGAAGCCCGGAGGCAGGGTGGGAGACCAGGGAGGGCGCCCCGCAGTGGTGCAGACCTAGAAAAAGCTGCCCATAAAGGAGGGGCATGAAGCCCTGTCCCCCAGGGCCCTTCACCCTTGTGCAAACAAAAACTTCAAGCTGTTGGGGCAGAAATATCAAATGACCTCAGCTACAGGGCCCAGGTGAAGACTCTGCAGCAGGGAAGGAGTCATATGGAAATACTCTCTTACCCCAGGAGAGGAGCAAGAAGAAGTCTCAGCCCAGGATTTGACGTCAATTGTCAAAGACCCTACCACTGGAAGAGGGATGATGTTATTGAGAAAGACTCAAACCATGAGATGCACGCGCACAGCGCTGAGTTTAAACCAGGGCCAAAATTTAAAGACTCCTGCCAACTAGCAGGTGGCACTCCTCTGACAAGGGAGGGCTGAGTGCATGGAGAGGCACCCTTCTTAAGGCACAGGTGCAGAGGGAAGGCTAAAAGCTCCAAGTGGAATAAGAACATTGAGAAAAACCTCCCACACCCCAGTCTCTACTCTAAGCAGAAGGAACAGAAGAACCTGAAGCCAGCCGCACACTGAAAACAACTGTAGTAGCAACAAAACCCAAACATAGCTCAGCTCCTGCCTACGTGAACTCAACCATTTACATGAATTACCTAGTAAAGGAAGAGACATGCCCATTTCCAGGCAGAAATACTTTAAATCTCTGTCCCCACTGTTTTACACGGGAGGTCCAGCGTATTCACTCACAAATTAAGACACACAGAAAAAGTGCCAGAAAAAATGCCCTGGCTGGTGTAGCTCAGTGGATTGAGCACAGGCCTGTGAACCAGGGGGTCGCTAGTTCGATTCCCGGTTGGGGCCCATGCCTGGGTTGCGGGCTGGGTCCCCGGTTGGGGACATGTGAGGGGCAACCACACATTGATGTATCTCTCCCTCTCTTTCTCCTTCCCTCCCCCGCTCAATAAGTAAATCTTTAAAAAAAGAAAAGTGCCAAACCCTGTCAAGGGACAAAACCAAGGGACAAAATCAAGACTAAGAGATGACCCATATGTTCAAATTACCAGACAGAGATTTAAGATAATTATAGTTAATATGTTAAAGTCTACAGTAGAAAAGAGAAAAATATGCATGAACAGATGGGAAATTTCAGCAGAAAGATGTAAACTCTAAGAGTCAAATAGAAATGCTAGAAATCAAAAGCAAAAGATAAAACAAGAATGCCGTGTCACTGAGGGCTCATCATTAGACTCGCTGCAGCCAGGAAAAAAAAAAACAAAAAACCAGGGCAGGTCAAAAGCAAGTACCTACAATGAAACACAAAGCGGGGTGGGGAGGGAGAGGCAGAGAGAGAGAGAAACAGAGCATCCGAGAACTGTGGAACAATGCACAACAAGCTAACAAAAATGCAACTGGAATTCCAGAATAAGAGGGAAAAAGAATGAAGCAAAGAAATATTTTAAAAGACAACAGCCAAAACATTTCCAAACTTAATGAAGTATATCAAATCACAGATCAAGCTCAAAGAACTCCAAGCAGAACAAATACCAAAATATCACCTAAATGCAACATATTCAAATCACTAAAAATTAAGGACAAAGAAAAAATCTTAAAGGCAGCCCCCCCCCAAAAAAGAACAAAAATCAAAGACTTCTCATCAGAAACTATGCAAGTTAAGAAGATTAATTTTCCTTTAAATTATTGAAAGAAAAAGTAATTGTGAATATGATACCTAGCAAAAGATGTTCCCAAAGTGAAAGTTTGTTTTTCAAATAAGTCAAAACTAAGACAATTCATTGTTAAGTAGACCTGTGCTATAAGAAATGTTAAAGGAGGTTTTCGGGCAGAAGGAGTATAGGACTGGATAGTAATTTGAGCCTATATAAAGAAAGAGTTTCCAAAATGGTAAAAGTTAGAGA
Source organism: Tonatia bakeri (assembly GCA_004024845.1). Taxonomy (NCBI): domain Eukaryota; kingdom Metazoa; phylum Chordata; class Mammalia; order Chiroptera; family Phyllostomidae; genus Tonatia; species Tonatia bakeri. Next base: position 7,653 of record PVIA01017031.1, read on the forward strand.
AAATATAAAAGGTATTTTTCTGTATTTTCACTCTTTCTAAAAGATAATGACAATCTAAAGCAAAAATGGTAATAATATACACGTTACTAACCTATGTGTGGTCACTAACAATGCAGGTTACTAACATACTCATGGTCACTAACATGTATGGTCACTAACAATGCGGGTTACTAACATACGTGTGGTCACTAACAATGTAAATCGTTAACCTTAACTGTGTGACAACAAAATATGGAAGAGGAACCAGACATCATCGTTTTGCATGGAATTTTACACTGTACATGAAGTGGTATGATACTGCTCCTTTGGAAGGAAAACTGGAAGACATTAGAGGTATACACTGCAATCTAGGTCAAATATAAAACAACTTTAAAGAGAATTATACATAAACTAATATTGGAGTTAAAAACAGAATCGTACAAAATATTCAGTCAATCCAAAAGCAGACAAAAAAAAAAAAAGGAAAACTACATTAAAAACAGATGGAAGAACTAGAAAGCAAATAGTAAAAAGGGATTTAAATCCAACCATATCAATAACTATATTAAATATAAATAATCTAAACACATCAATTAGAAGATAGAGCTTTTTAGTTTAAACAAAAAAGCAAGACTCGTCTATATTGTCTATAAGAAAAAAACCCACTTTTATTAAATATTAAAAAAGAAATGTGTTGAAAGTAAAAAGATGGAGACAGATCTACCCTGCAAACACTAATCAAAAGGGAGCTAGGGTAGGTACGTTAACACAGACAAAATTAGACTTCAGAACGAGAATTAGAGTTCGGAACAAACAATATTATCAGGAAGAAAGAGGGATCGTAAGAGGGTCAATTAACCAAGAAGACAATCTAAATGTATATGCATATGACAACAGGTCTTCAAAACTCACCAAACAAAAGAAAACAAACCCACAAAATTACATGGAGACTTCAACAGCTCTCAGAAATCATTAGCACAAGTAGATATAAAGTCAGCAAGAATACAGGAAACCTGAACACTATCAACCAACTAGACCTGACCTACATTAATGCGAGTGCTCCACACGCTACCAGCGTCGTGTGCGTTGTTCCAAGTGCTCACGGAACACTGACCACCACAGGCCATGTTCTGGATCACAGAGCAAACTGGGACAAGCTGAAATAAACTGCAATTGCAAAGGATGTCTTCTGACCACAACAGAATTAAACTAAAAATCAATTACAGAAAGACATCTGGAAAATCCCCAAATATTGAGAAATTAACATTTCTAAATAACCCACAGATCAAAGAGGAACTCGCAAGGGAAATTAGAAAATATTTTGAATGAAAATAAAAACACTGCATATCAAAAACTATGTGACACATCTAAAACCATGATTACAGTCCTGGCCAGTGTGGCTCAATTGGTTGGAGAATCGTCCCGTAACTGAAAGGTTGTGGGTTCAATTCCCAGTCAGGGCACATATCTAGGTTTCAGGTTCCATCCCTGGTCCAGGAACATACAATACCCAGTTCAAGTGCATATGGGAGGCAACCAATCAATACTTCTCTCTCACATCAATGTTTCTCTCTCTCTAAAAGCAATGAAAAAATGTCCTTGGGAGAGGATTAAAAATATAGTGAATAAATAAATAAATAAAGCCATGATTACAGAAAAATTTCTAACATTAAAAGCTTATTTTGGGTAGTTGTAGGGGTGGGGTTGGCAAAATGGTGAGGGTATCAAAAGGTACAAATTTCCACTTATGAAATAAGTAAGTGCAGGGGATGTAATGTACAGCATGCGACTATAGTTAATTATACTGTTTTGCATATTTGAAAGCTGCTAAGAGAGTAGATCTTAAAGGTTCTCAACACAAGGAAAAAATATTTGTAGCTGTGTGGTGATGGCTGTTACAGACTTAGTGGGTGATCATTTCACAATGTAAGCAAATATCAAGTTATTCTGTTGTACACCTGAAACTAATATAGTGTTTTGTGTCAATTATATCTCAATTTTTTAAATGCTTGTTTTTTAGAAAAGCAATGTCTCAAAATCAACGATCTAAATTGCCAGTTTAAAAAGTAGAAAAATAGCCCTGGCTGGTGTGGCTCAGTGGATTGAGTGCTGACCTGCAAACCAAAGGGTCTCCTGTTCAATTCCCAGTCAGAGCACATGCCTGGGTTGCAGGCCAGGTCCTCAGCAGGGGGCGCTTGAGAGGCAACCACACATTGATGTTTCCTTCCCTCTTTCACCCTCCCTTCCCCTTTCTAAAAATAAATGAAATCTTTAAAAACATAAAAAACAAAAAACTAGAAAAAGAACAAATCAATTCATAGTAAGAAAAAGGAAGGAAATATAAAAATATCTGCAAAAATTGAAAACAAAAATAATAAAGGTCTCTGTAAACAAAAGCTGGATCTTTATGAAGATTAGTAATTGATAAACAACCTCTAACCAGACTCATCCAGAAAAAGAGGACACAAATTACCAATACAATGAATGAAAGAGGGCACATGAAAACAGATCCTACAGACATTAAAAGATCATTACAATTTCATCTCCATTAATTTGACAATTTAGGAAATGGATCAGTTCCTTCAAAGATACAAACTACCTAACCTCACTTGAGAAGAAATAGATAACTGAATAGTTCTGTATCACCTCTTAAAGAAATTAAATTCCTAGTTAAAAACTCGACAAAGAAATCTCCAGGCCCAGATGGCTTCACTGAGGAAGTCTATCAAAAATTAAAGGAAAAAACCATCAATTCTAAACAAACTACTCTAGAAAAATTTCCAATTCATTTTATGATGCCAGCTTGACCTCAATGCTAAAACTGGACAAAAGCATTACTAGAAAACAACAGATCAATACCCCACATGACAAAGATGCAAAAATCCTCAAATACTAGCAAATCTCATCCAGCACTATATTTTAAAAAAAAACACAACTCTTTTGAAGGGTTTAATCATTTTTTAATCCTGACCTGGGATTACTCCAAAAGTCAAGTGGCATTTGATTCCATTCTAAACTAAGTCTTGATGTAAACACACAGCATTATGTCTCTAACTCTTCAAAGTTATTTTCAAAGAAAAGGCACTGCAGACAGTTTAATTTAGGAAATTAAGAGAAAGATTATGCAGAAGTTGAGACACTACAGAAGAAACCTTAGAGTTAAAAGTAATCTACAGCTTTATGAACACACACTCAACTAAAGGGTAGAACCTATCTTGGTTTCAAATAAAGAAATTTAGATCAAGAGCCCTGGCTGGTGTGGCTCAGTGGACTGAGTGCTGGCCTGAGAACCGAAAGGCTGCAGATTCGATTCCCAGTCAAGGCAAATGCCTGGGTTGCAAGTTCAGTCCCCAGTTGGGGAAGCGCAAGAGGTAACCGATAAATGTTTCTCTTGCACACTGATGTTTCCTCCCCTTCCCTTCTCTCTCAAAAATAAATAAAACCTTAAAAGAAAAAAAGAAGAAATTCAGATAAACAAAGTTACCAGCCTATACTAAAAAACTCAGTTCAGTTTCCTTAAGGTTTCCATGATATAAGATATTAAGGTTTCCAAAGCATAATTCCTAATCTACCTTCTGAACACCTATCCAGGTCGGTGTAATTACTCACCTTCAATCTGGCTAGTATCTGGGCATGGCTTCTTCTTCGACTCTGACTGTCCAGCTTTCTCATCAACATCCAGGAGAGGAATGTAGTCTGTTTTTCCAACAGTTTCTCCCACAACATCATCGTAGGCCTCTGCCTCCAGGTTGGCCATAAAGTCCCGTTTAATCTCTCCCTCAATTTCTGGAGGTGGTTCTGTCAATGCATCTGCAAGACTGAGGTCGGCCATTCTGCACCACTGCGACTGCCTGGTCAAGGGGGGAAAATGATTGACATCATGAGTGCTGCAAAGGGGAAAACATTCCTCGAAACCCTTGTTAGATTTTTAAAGAAACAAAAACAAAATTAAATTCCAGACATTTAGATCTAGAAGAGACACCCTCATTTTACAGATTAGAAAATTAAAAAGTCCAGTAACTGACAGTCTTTCCCAAGGTACATACTTTCTTCTCACATCTCCGGGAGGTAAACAGAGCAAGTGTCACGTAGCTCTTTTCTTTAGTGAGAAACATGAGGTATAAAAAAAAAAGAAGAATCAATTTATCCTAGGTTATACCCAGTAAGACTGGGTATAACTCAAATCAAATCTTTTCATTTCAAGCCTTATAACCCTTTCAAATATTCCATATATCTTCATTTCCAAATCATACCCCGGAATAATTCTTAAAAGAAAAAGCAAAGAGAGGTCAGCTTAGATTAGATTCCCATTTAAAAAGGCTACATTATGGCCCTGGCTGGCATAGCTCAGTGGATTGAGCGCAGGCTGCGAACCAGGCATCACAGGTTCGATTCCCAGTCAGGGCACATGCCTAGGTTGCAGGCCATGTCCCCCAGCAACCGCACATTGATCTCTCTCTCTCTCTCCCTCTCTAAAAAAATAAAAATAAATAATATAAAAAAAAAAGGCTACATTACTATCAGGCAAACGAAGTCACCTTTCTTGACCAAAGACTGAGTACGGGCCTCATCCTGGGTTAAGTCCTGCTTCTTCACGATTCACTCGGGAATAGCCATGCCAACAGCACGCCACACTCAGCCCTACCGTCATGAAAACACAGACGCGCTCTCTGAACTCACTGAGAGAGGCCATTCCTCTCTGTGGTCACGTACACTGCCATCTTTACAGAATACCAGGTTCTCAATTTTCAAACACAACCTGAAATTAAGAAGTATAAACTACTACAGGCAAAACTGTAGGTGAGTGAGTAGCCAAGAAAATACAGAAATAATGTAGTAAAAAGAGCCAAAGGGCCTGCAGTAAGTTAAACTCCCAGTACATACACAGCACAGTAGAAAATAAAAAAGTACGCAGGGTGGCATCTCTGCGTTTGAAGAGTTTATTTATGAATAAAGTCTCCCAAGAGACTCCTAAGGGGGCATATGAGCTTGACCAGGTAAACGTACAACAGCAATCTTTCAGTTCTGTGTAGTGATGGCTACTGCTTCTGTCTGCCCAGAAATGTGTTCTGTCTTGTCTTCTCCTCCCATTTACACCAGCGCCCCACAGGGTTAGACACGACTGGAGTTTGGCCACTCAGAAGACAGAAGACAATGGATGGAAAGGACGTTTCACGATTACATCCTGGAAGGAAGGTCACGAGTGGCGCTGTTCAGTTGCCCTGGTTGCCTTCGTGCTCACGTCTAAGTGAGCGACATTCCAATCTTCCTTTTGCCTAATTAGGCAATCTATTTCTGTTGACTAAAGAATCTCAACAAATACACATAGTCTTCCCCCAACCCAAACTTTTAAAAGACAAAATTTACTGTGAATCAAGACACTTAAAGGTCAAGCTCGCCTTTCAAACTCTCTCCCACTGTCTACCTGTCTCCGACGAATTTACTAAGGAAAAAGAAATACACACAGCAAGCAATACAGTCATTCTATCTTCATCTTTGTCTCCAAACACTCTCCTCCCACTTTTTCCATCCTGTGATACAAATATGAAAGTCATACTTTTTAAGCATTGTTTCTTCTTAGTTCCCAAATAAAACCAAGCTGTGAGACTACCCCAGTCATAAAATATGCACAAAGCAGATGCATCAAGAACCTTGAGAAATCAGAAGCAAACCCACCCCCAGTTCCCAAATCCAACAACTAAAAGGTTTTGCTGTGTTTCAGTGTTGTAGGCAGTACAAGAGTGGTAGCACAGAGGCTTAAAGCACATGGAGATAATAAACCCGACTAGCACAGACAGACTGTAAGCTCAGTTCTACGACACAAAACAACGCAGAGAGGGGATAAACCCAGGAGCAAGACTTACTTCTAGGCAAGTGTCCAAAAAAAAAAACCCATATGTACAGGACAGAGAATGCTGTCAGGAAGGGGTGGGTCATATCTATACATAATGTTTGCTGAAACATTAAAAAACAAATATATATAGATAGATATACAGATAATAGATTATATATATATATATATTTTTTTTTTTTTTGAGAGAGAGAGAGAGCAAGGTAGGGAGAAAGAAAGGGAGAGACATCTATGTGGGAGAGAAACATCAATGGGTTGCCCCTCCTACGCGCCCCAGCCAGGGACCAGGCCTGCAACCCAGGCATTTGCCCTGATCGGTTATCGAACCAGCAACCTGTTGCTCTGTGGGACATCACCCAACCAACTGAGCCACACTGGCCAGGGCTCACTATTTAGTCTTTATATAATTGCAAGTTAAAATACTAAGATTTGGAAATACTAAATTTGTGTGGATTTCAAAATAAAATCTTTTCAAAAGATTAAATGATAAATTGGAGCCTGAAGCTTCCGTGTGCCTATTTTACATCAGGTTTCTTATGTGAAACACCTACCATAATTCCACATCAAGATTTTCAAATGACCATCTTTTCAAATACAAAAGGGCAGTAGAAAGAGCTTTTTCTGATTGGTTAAAGCAAATGTGATGTTTAAATTTCTCATGATTATGCTAATGAGATTCTAAATCATAATCTTTCTTAGTATCTAGTATTTCAAAATAATGAAGCTTGCTTCAAGCATGCACAGCTGTTACACTACTAATTCTAATAAAATCTGATTTCTACAGAAGGGCTAAATGCACTAGTGACTCATTTACTTTCTCACAGCTGAATTTCTGCTTTGCAGCCATAAACTTTGTCATCTACTCTAGGCCTGGTAATGTGATTAAGTTCATTTATATCTTTAAAATGTCAATTAAGTAAAGCCATTTTTTAAAGTCAATAATTATCTTTCAATGAACACATGAAAAATCATTCCTGTATGAACTTGGAATTCTCTTTTTATGTTGGTAAACTACTAAAATTTTGCTGTGGGCGGCCAGAGCACTGCAGCTGCAAACAGAGTTTTCGGATCCCACTGGGTCACATGTGAAGCTGGAAGCAAACGGACTAGGGTGGCTGGGATTTCACTGGCTTACCATTTTGATAAAATCATTTAATGGCCAGAAGAGATCCACAGTACAATTTTTATGAGCTTCTCTTTAAATAAAACAAAGGATTGCTTAAATCTCAAGTTTTTAAGCATGAATTCTTTAACACTAAAGTCTCTATCTTCTTATCACAGTAGCCATGACACTATTATATAAATTTAAGCAATGTGTCTGTAATATCTTGTTTTAAATTAATCATTTATCACTTCAAATAGTTTATCCTCAGAATTTTATTTAGAAACTAAACACAGGTACTAAAGAGTATATACTTATCAATTTGTAATGAAAATTTCAATTAACTGCTATATGACAGCTTGTTAAATGTGTATGCTAATAACATTATTCAGAGTTGGACCTTTTTTATTGTCTTTGCTTCATCAGTCTCAAAGTATAATTTCCATGCATGCTGCAAAAATGATTCTGTAACTGTTTTGGTTTCAGTTATGAAAGCATCTGTGACTATTTTCTTGAACTTGAGTATATACTGATAACCAGCACCATAAAAGAAGTTAGTCTCTTGTTCCAAAATTGCAGACTTAGAAAAGAACTGCTTACTTCAGTTGAGTCTTTGGCAGTGTGTTCCATGGTTTATTTGTCACTATTATTTTATTTTAAATTTTGTCCTCTCAATAAGACATTTGAGCTAAGAATATTCAGGATTATCAGGACACATGAATCTAAATATAAGAAAACCTTCTTAATACTCTCTCTCATTAAAAATTTATACATTTTAAAAAGATATAAAAATGGGCTGATAGTGGAAGATAAAACAGGATCACAAAAAATATTCAATTAATCCAAAACCACACAGAAAAGGAAACCAGAATAAAGGACAGATAGAGCAAAGAGCAACTACCAAGATAACAGACTTAAATCCAACCACTCCAAAAATCACATTAAATATAATAGCCTAAATCCAACAGTTAAAAGACCGATTTTCAAGTTGGATTTTTTTTTTAAAAAGCAAGATCCATCTATATGAAGAAACCCACTTTTATTAAATATAAAAAAAGAAATGGCGGGACATGGAGAAATTGGAACTCTCACCTAATTGCTAGTAGGAAGGGAAAATGGCACAGCCACTATGACAGACAGTAAGTATGGCAGTTCCTCAAAAAATTAAAAATAGAATTATCATATGCTCCAGTAAAACGAATTGAAAGCAAAGTCTCAAAGACATCCATGTTCATAGCATCATTATTCACAAAAGCTAAAATGTAGAAGCAACCAACAGTCCATGGACAGATGAATGGACCAACAAAATCTGGTAGATACACACAATGAAATATTATACAGCCTTAAAAAAGGAAATTTTGCCACATGCTACACCATGGATAATAAACTTGGAAGACATTATGCTAAGTGAGACAAGCCAGTCACAATAAGACAAATATTAACTTAAAAAAACACCATATGATTCCACTCATATGAGGTATTTAGGATAGCCAAAATCATAGAGACAGAAAGTAGAACGGCAGGTGCCAGGGGCTGAGGGATGATAATGGATTATTGTTCATGGCAGAGAGTTTCAGTTTTGCAAGATGAAAAGGGTTCTATACATGGACAGTGGTAATAGTTGCACAACGTGAATGTACTTAATGCCACTGAACTGTACAGTGGAAACTGTTTAAGATAAAAGAAAGAGGGTGGACAGTAAAAGGACAGAGAAAAATATACCATGATAACACTAATCAAAAGGAAGCTGGAGTGGCTACATATTAATGTAAGACAAAACAGACTTCAGAATACACAATATTACCAGGAATAAAGAGGGACATTACATAATAATAAAGGGGTCAATTCATTAAGAAGATGTAACAATCTGTCCTGGCTGGTGTGGCTCAGTGGATTGAGTGCCCGCCCGCTAATGAAAAGCTTACCAGTTCGATTCCCAGTCAGGGCACATGCCTGAGTTGCAGGCCAAGTCCCCAGTAGAGGGGCGCTCAAGAGGCAGCTGCACACTGATCTTTCTCTCCCTCTCTTTCTTCCTCTCTTCCCCTCTCTAAAGATAAATAAATACAATCTTTTTAAAAAATAAAACACTTTGGGGAGTTCCGGCCAAGATGGAGGCATAGGCAGTCGCACTGTGCTTCCTCGCTCAACCAAGACTGAAAACAACAAAGATTGAGAAACAATTAACAACCAGAACAGAGGGAAATTAATTGAACAGAATTCGGGCTCCAGAACATCCAGACCGGTAAGGAGCGGCGGAGTCGGGAGGCCTGCGAAGTGGGGTTGAGGGGTTCC
>PVIA01017032.1:0-16866 GCA_004024845.1 Tonatia bakeri
GGAGGGCTAGGGCTGCCGGGAGGGCAGGCTGAGGTCTCTGTGTGTCACCTCTTCTCCTTCCTGTCCTGCAGATGTTGAACCTCTTTGTGGCTGTGATCATGGACAATTTTGAGTACCTTACGCGGGACTCTTCCATCCTAGGGCCTCACCACCTGGACGAGTTCATCAGGGTCTGGGCTGAGTACGACCCGGCTGCGTGGTGAGTGAGGCGCCCTGCTCCTAGGGCCTGGGGCCCAGGGTCCCCACTCCCTGTGGGATGGCGCTCATCTTCCTCTTGGGCAGTGCTCTCCTTCTCACCCTCCCTGCACTTCTAGAAGCTCCCCACGCTCAGAAATTCTCTTTGATCCTCAGCCCAGCCCTTAGGATGTTACCTGGGGGTCTCTAAACATTTTCCGGGCATTTGTGAGGCTCGGGGCCCTTACTGGGCGGCCCATCATAACGGGTCCTGGAGACATCTGGGGGCCATCTCCTAGGCCTTTGTGGGCCTCGGGGCACTGTGCCCTCTCTCTGGGGAATAGGAGCCATGTGCCCTCTGTGTCCACAGCTCAGGCTGCAAATGGTGGGCGCTCAGTGAGCTTTTATTGAGACGGGACGAGCTGCCAGGAAGGGCGTTGTGTGGTTTCAGTGCGGTGGGAAGACTGTCTGTCATTTGAGTGAGGGGGCTTGTTTCCAGGAGGAGCAAGGATCTCATGAAAGTGGTTTGGGGTCAGAAGCTGGTTTGAGACCACGTTTCCTGGGAGAGTCCCACACGCCCAGGGTGCACTCGTGCACGGGGCCCGCCTGTGTGTGTGTGTTATCACGTTCCCATCTTCCCACGTTCCCATCTCAGGACAGAGCTGGAGTAGAGCGAGGGCAGGGAGGGGCCGAGAGACCTGGCTCCCAGGTGCGGACAGGCCTGCACACGTGTCCTGCCCTGTCCTCGAGCAGCCCCTGTGTGGTGGAGGCCTGAGGCGGGGGCTCTAGCCCCTGTGGTGAGCGAGCACTGGGGCCCTACCCGCCTTCCTTGGAGTGGAAGCTCCACGTGTAGAGGGTGCCCGGGGCTTTCTGACCTCCAGCCCTGGCCCCGCACCCCTCATCAGCCAGCTTCCCAAAGGTGCCTCCCTGTCTGTGCCTCGGGGTGTTTCCTGTTGTGGTGAAACCCCATGGTTCTCACCCAGTGGGACACAGGCACTGCCTCAAGCCGTGTTTTGTGGTGCACGAGGCTGAGTCCGTGGCCCAGAGAGGCCTGTTATCCTGGCTGAGGGGCCATCACAGGTTCTCTGGTCAGGAAGGCCCATCGGGTAGGGGGGCAGGGTGGCCACACTCAGGCCTGGCGCCTCTCAGACACAGGCCGCCCAGACTGTGGTGCCGGCAGGAGGAGACTCACCCCGGCGTTGCCGTAGGGACACTGCTGTTTTTTGGTGTGTTTCCTCTGGAGGAGGCTGTGTTGCCAGAAAATAAGATTGTTTGGGATGGGACCTGGGCCAACAGGCAAAGGCAGGTCGGTGCAGGCCTGCGGGGGGAGGGCGCTTCCCGGTCCATGTGAACTGCAAGCCTGGGACCCCCAGGCAGCGCAGGTGGAGCAGAGCAGGATGCCCAGGAAGCAACCCAGGCCAGACTGCCTGGCGCTCATGCACAGAGCTCCCAGCTGGGGCCCTGGGAGGGCACAGCTGTCAGGGACAGGGACAGAGAAGTGCCAGTGGGGGAGCAGGCGGCCCAGAGGAAGCCCCAGCACAGAGTGGCCTGCCAGCACCCCACAGGACCCCTGGTCCACTCAAAGCAGAGGTGCGACCACAGCCCCCACCAACCTCACCGCTCCCATGGGGCTGGGGCTGAAAACACAGGTGGCTTCAGACACCAAGAGGGAAGGCCCAGCAGAGGCCTCTGAGTAGGATGGGTGGAGCTTGGAGGCTCACTGGCCTCTGTGACAGATGCCAGGATTTAGTCCCCTTCAGCCCCCAGGGTACCACTCTGCTGGGTCCTCCTTGGGGAGATTCTGAAACAGCAGCAGGACTTCATGGGGTTTCTTTGTATGTGTGTGTTTTCACCCGTGTGACTGTGTGAACTTCCATACAACTGTACATGTGTGTGTGTATGACTGCATGTGTGTGTGCTGCATGGGAGTGCCTGTGTATTGGGGGTGTGCCCATGTGCACACATCCATGTGTGCTGGGGGAGAGGAGGAGGCTCAGAGCCCCTGCTTTCTGTCTGTTGCTCCGTCTCCCCTCCCCGCTGTTGCCTTGGAACTTTGTGGTGAGTGGACTGAAAGGGGCACCCCAGCCACGCCCTCTGTGAGGGACGTCACCCGTCCCGATGCACGTCCACCTGTGCAGTGAGCGTGCTGAGCATCTGGTGTGCTGGGGCTCAGTGTCTGCAGGGTCTCTGTGGAGAGAGGAGCCAGCCTGCGATGCCCGGCCATGTCTGAGGGGGTGAGTCAGAGCAGTGTGGTCTGACCCCAATGACGGTGGCAGGATGGTAGAGAGGTGGACAGAGCCCCAGAGCTGCAGATGCAGGTGGTGGAAGCTGAGCGCGTCTGGCTGAAGGGAGAGACTGAGTGAAACAAGCAGCTTTGACCTCGTTTCATAGACCATGGGGGCAGTGTTTGAGTCCAAGTGACAGTGTCAGGCCCACAGTTTCGATGTGGTGGTACCTGAGGGATTTGGTGGCAGCAGAGAAGTGAGGCCAGAACTGGAGGAGACGGGCCGGCTCCCTCTGGTCCTTCAAGGTTGGCACGACTTGGGGCAAGGCCAGGTGGGACCTGCTCTTTCCACCTGGTTCCAGAAATGAGGTCTCACGTTGGGAGCTGTTCAGACTGAGAGAACATGGTTCAGGGAAGAGAAGCCAACCCTGGGGCAAGGGGGTCCTTTGCGAGACCCCAGGTTCCAGGGGAGGGCTCTGGCTCAGGGAGGCGGGGAGGGACTGTCTGGAGAGCCCCCTGGATTATAGAGAGCTCACTGTCAGGGGGCCGGTGAGCACCACCAGGCGGGGTGGGGCTGGTTGTGTGTGTGCAGAGCCCACAGACTGCTCCCGGCCCTGCTCTGGGGGCTCCCCACCCCGGGCCCCACCAGGGAGCTGCGGGTCCAACACCTGGCAGGTAGGGCGGGTGGCAGGACGGGTTACCTGAGCCTCGGTTGCGTAACTTGTGGTGTTTCCTTTCCAGTTGCCGGATTCATTATAAGGATATGTACAGTTTGTTGCGTTGTATTGCGCCACCCGTTGGCTTAGGGAAGAAGTGCCCTCGTAGGTTGGCCTACAAGGTTTGCAACTTCAGAGCCTCCATCTGACATACTCCTCCCTGCCCGAAGCCAGACACAGCACACACTCCCTGCCTGGTTTGGGAACGAGGACACCGCACCTCTGTCCTCACACCCCGCCCCGCCCCGCCCCACCCCGCCCCGCCCCGCACTACAACTCCTGGATGCTTTGGTCCCTGGCTAACCTCCCTGACCCTCCAGATGGCGGGGACAGACAGCCTGCAACTCAGTGCGCACTGCGCTTTCGGGCCGGACGGTGAGCTCCACCGCTGGCTGCTGGGTGGGGGCCAGGGGCCAGGTCTCGCCCAGCTTCCCCTACTACCCTCCAGCTATCGAGGATGGGCCGATGATCAGAGAAACTGGAGGCCTAAGGCCTGGAAGAGAGGGCATGGACATAAGCAGACCAGTAGCTGCTGCCCCTCTGGGTCCCAAGAGCCCAACAACCCGGGGTCTCTGGTCCCTAGGGGTGCAGAGGATGGAGAGGGCCCTCCTGCCTCCCCTCCAGACTGACCTGCAGGCTGAGGCTGGGAGCCATGGCCAGAGGGCCAGGCCCAGTGGCCAGAATATGACTGTGTCTCTGGGACCCCACACAGGTCCTACAGGCGGGTCCCATGGGTGGTGGTAAGGCTTCAGGCCTATCTCCCTGGGGAAGAGATGGTCATTGGCCACCAGACACTCTCCAGAGTCTGGAGCCATAGCCATGTGCTGGCCCCTGCCCTACCCCTGGCGCAGTGTGAGGAGGGGGCAAGGGTGGCTGCCCCCACCCCGTGCCCACCCGAAGTCCCCAGTCCTGCCCAGTCCTGACCCCAGCAGCAGCCCTGCCCTGGGCTGGCCTCGGGCGTCTCTGGGCTTGGAGCAGCAGGACGTACCTCGTCCAGTGTGTCTGGAGCCCCGGGGCGCCCTGCAGCACAGCACAGCTTCGCTCTGGGTTTCCTGCTTGTTGTAGACTTTCCTTCATTTTCAGCCTGTCGGCTCCATTGGAAACAACCCGAGCACTAAGGGGAGCTGGGCGTCTGAGGCGGCTCTGGGCTGGCCTCTGGTCCCACAGCCCTGCCGACCTGCTCCCTGCTTGGGAAGCGGCTCTTTTCTGATTCGATGCTACCTGTGGTTTCTGAAAGTGTGAAGCAGACATTAACAACCCAAAGGCGCCTGGATGCAGCCCTTCCTCACCCCTCCATGTTCATTAGCTTGACGCCACCCGCCCACTGCGGTGCTGGTGCGGGGCTGGAGTGCAGGGGTGGGGGGCACGAGGGACTGAGTGGAGCAGAGAGGCCCTACTTTCGTGACCATACTTCTAGCATTCACTCTGACACTGGTTAATGGATCTGTTTTCTTTTCTGCTTCCTCCCACCCCCCACCCCCCACCCCCGTGGACCCTCTGCCTCTGCCTCCCCGGGCCGGGCCTCCAGTGGGCGCATCACGTACAGTGACATGTTCGAGATGCTGAAACACATGTCCCCGCCCCTGGGGCTAGGGAAGAAATGCCCTGCTCGAGTGGCGTACAAGGTAGACCCTGGCCCTGCTCCCCAGAGGCTGTCTGTGCTGGGGCTGGTCTCCCATTGCCTGTCGGGGCTTGTCCGTCTGTCTGTATGCCACTCTGCTGTCTCACTGTTTGTTTCTTTTCTCTGCCCCAGCCATCTCTGCTTCTTCCCAGACAGAGGGACACGGACACCACAGTGGTGTCTTTGCACCGGCCCCTTGTCCCCAGGGTGGCCTCGGGAGCCCTGAGAGGCTCAGGGAGACAGAGACAGAGTGTCCCCTGCCCTTGTTCCCTCCCTCTCCTTCCTGGAATGAGAGCGCAGGTCGGCCTTTGTGGCAGAGGCTTCTGTTCTGGGCACAGTCCCACCCTTGGGCCTCCCTGGGGAGAGGGGCCTGAGGCAGGAAAGGCACCCAGCCACATACCTGCAGGCGTCCCAGGCCTGGCGGCTGCAGCCTAAAAAAAATGTGCATCTGAAGGGCCTTGTGAGCCCATGGTGGCCTTGAGGGGAAGGAGGTTGGGGAGAGGCATTCTACAAGGGTCACTGCAGAGGGAGCAGCCTCAGGCTCAGGTGGCCCTGTGATGCCCCCCTCCCTGCCTCCGTCACTGAGGATACAGCTGGCTGAGCTGCAGGAAGGGGGTGAACTGAGGGACACCTCTAGGTCTCCCTCCTCACATGTCCCCAGCCCCGAGCCTGCTCCCACCCACACATGGATCCTGCCACCCCTTAGTATCCTGCAGCACCCGCCTCCTGAAAGCCCTCCCACAACCCCGTAACCCCAGCAAATGGCCAGCATGTGTCTGGAGCCTTTCTGCTGTCTCCCTCTCTCTGAGTGAGCTTCCCATCAGAGCTTCTGTCTGTCTGGTACTGTCCACACTGTCTGTCTCTGAGCTCTGCTTCTGTCCTGTTTGTCGCCTGGCCCAGCACAGCCTTTGGGGGCGGAGTGGGTGCCTCTGGTGTCTCCCTCAGTCCCCCTGCCTGGCATGAGCATCTGGCTTCTTGGAGGCCCTGCATGCAACACTGCAACCTTGTCCCCAAGAAGGAGAGCTCTGTCCACACCGATACCAGGGCCAGGCGGCTGCAGGGCCCATGGTGTCCTTGGAGCCCCACCCCAGCTGTGCTGGCCAACTCCAAGGTTCTGGGCATGAAGAAGCCAGGATGGAGCGGCTGGATGGGCTTGGCGAGCTGGGGAGGGAGCAGGAGATGCACAGGGTGCTGTGGCCAAGAGGGTCTAGACCCAGCGCACGGAGGTCTGTCTGTCTGGTCCTCTGCTGCCCTCTGGGGGAAGGTGCCCTGGATGGAGCCCTCCTCTCTTGGAAATCACCTGCTTTGCTCCCCCCTTGCCATTCCATGACCCCTGAGTCCCCTGGAGGGGAACCCCCCTGCCTCTCCCACTGCCACCCAGCGGGTCTGCAGGGATGCTGTGCTTCCTGGTGTGCGCCACACAGGTGCCGTGTGAGGTCCTGGGACCATGATCGGATGTCCAAGCGGGGCTTTGCCAGCATTCAGGGGCAGAGTCTGGGTTCGTGTCTGCAGGCACATGCTCCGTCAGGCTTAGGATTACATCTGGGGGCAGGATGCTGGAGCAGAGGGTCGGCAGACACAGATGGCCCTGTGCCCTCATCTCTAGCTCCTGCTCTGTGGAAGGGTCAAGAGGCTGCTGAGAAAGGACAGGTGGGATGTGGTGCCCCTTCGTGCTCGAGACATTGCAGACACACCTGCGCCCCTTTGCCTCTTGGAGACTGAGGAGGGGAAAGGGGACTTCATACCTGCAGGGGCACTACCTCCGGCTGGTCTGGTTGGAGGACTTGTATTCCTGCAGAACCACCTGAGCCTGTCCCTGCTGACCCCCGCCCCCACCACCCCTGCGGCTGGCCGAGCCCAAGGACCGTGCAGTCCCAGCTCTTCTGGGTCTGCCCACCTGGACCCAGTCTCTCTTCCAGGCCCCCTCCCTAGCTGGCTGGTGAGAGCAGAGCCTTCTTGGGGCTGAGGGCTGCTGCCCAGGCTGCGCTGTCAGCCACCCGCCCCTTGTCCAGGCTTCAGCCTGTGGCTGAAAGGGATGGGGTTGGCAGAGGAGTAAGGACAGGGATCTCCCCTCCTGTCTGTGGGTTGTCCCAGGGCACAGCAGCCTTATTCTTGCAGCCCAGATCCGTGCACCCAGGCACAGCCATGTGCCCTCTGCTCTGCCATGGCCAGAGGGTGGGAGGTCCTCAGCTGAGGAAGTCTATTGTTTAGAGCTCCTGGCCGGCCCCAGGGTATGAGTCCTTACCTGGACTTGTGCTTTTCTATAGCCAGGAGAGCCCTCAGCTCAGCTCATGGGAGGGAGGAGTCAGGGGTAAGTGGGAATGCTGGCAAAACTCCCCTCTATTGGGCCTTTCTGTCCCAGACACCTGCAGGGGTCACCTCCAGGGCCCTCCAGCACTGAATGGCCCTGTGGTGGGGCCCCTGGAAGGACTGGCCCTAACCTGCCCCCCTTGTCCCCAGCGCCTGGTTCGTATGAACATGCCCATCTCCAATGAGGATATGACTGTCCACTTCACATCCACGCTGATGGCCCTCATCCGGACTGCACTGGACATCAAGCTGGCTCCAGGTGAGCACAGTAGCCTCAGGGCAGAGGTGCTGAGGCAGGGCCCTTCAGAGCTGCCCCGCAAGATAGGGGGCAGGGAGGGACACAGAGGCCCGTCTGGCTGGCACGCTGGCTTTGTCTCCCGATGACCGCCCTGTGCGCCAGCGCTGCAGCACTCCCGTTCCATGCCAGGACACTGAGGGCAGTGACATGAAATGGTCAGTCCAGGTCGCCCAGGCTGCTGCCAGTTGCAGCTGGAGTGCAGCCCGGCCTTGTGCCCATGACCCATTCTACTCCTGCTCTCCCGGCAAGCCCAGTGCAACATTGGGCCCTCTCCTGAGCTCACCAAGAAGACCACGTAGTTTGTGAGAAGTCGAAGAGGGAACGAAGCTGTAGCGCGTGCTCCCCACCCTCACCCTGTGTGATGACAGTTTCCCCTTCACACAGAACATTGGAGTCACCAGAGGGGGGCCTGCACCACCCCTGTCCCCCACACCCCCTCCTCCCTGCACTTGTACCCTTGAGCTCGGCTGACTCCTGTGACGGGTGAGTCCAGGCCAGTCTCTGCCTTGCACATGAGGTCCTGTCCCTATCATCCGCTCTGCGTCTCGACTCGTCACCTTTCTGTCTGTACTGGATTGTCTGTGTCGGCACACAAATGTGCTATTAGGCCTCCCGTCTTTAAAAATTCTCTTCCCATCTATCACCTTCCCTATTTGTCTCCCTCCCTTCATGGCGAACAGCTCCTCCAGAGACGGGTGCGTGTTGCCTCTGGTCTCTCTGTCCCAGTAGGCAGCCGGCTGTCACCGTAGCACCGCACGGCTGCTCTCGTTAAGCGCCCCTTGACCGCCACCATCTCGGCCCTCACCACACAGACCTGTCTGCCACATCTTCTCAGCTCTCACTCCCTCCTCTCTGGCCCCCTTTGTGTCTCTGCTGGTTCCGCTGGTCCCCCATTCTCTGATGGCTGTCTCTGTTGTTTCCATCTATTCCCATGGCTCTCAGTACCGGGAATTCCAGTTCACTCTCCCAGTTCTGTGTGGCTAGTCCAGGCCTCCTTCTGAACCCCGATCCAGAGTCTTCGTGGTCTTCCCGGCCCCTCAGTGCAAACTGTTCTTCCGGGGCTCTAGACGAAAATTTTGGCCATATTCTCTTCTCTTTTGTTTTTTACCCCATTTCCGACCAATATCTGACCTCGTATCACTTCTGACTCTACCTTCAAAGTACATCCAGAATGTGATCCCTTTCCTGCCTTCTCCCACGGAACCTCCTGGTCTAGGCTGCTGCCCTCCAGCCTCTGCCGGGCCGTGGTGCTCTGGCCCCCTCAGCCCTCCTACAGTTTGACAGCCAGAAACATCAAGTTAAAAACCAAACTTGTCAAGTTGACAAACCTCTATTGAGATGGGTCAAGACAAAAAGGGAATAAAAATAACATTAAGAGCAAAAGAGGAAACATGGCTGCGGACCCTGCTGACACTGAACCGGTAACAAGGAAATGTTACAAACAACGAGATGCCGAAGCCTGGAACTCAAAGGAAATAGGAAAACTCCTCGACACAAACTATCAAGCTTATTCAAGAATAGGTGAACTAAAGTATAATGACTGAGTATTACTATATATATATTTTAAGATTTTATTTACTTGTTTCTAGAGAGGGGAAGGAAAGGAGAAAGAGAGGGAGAGAAACATCAGTGTGTGGTTGCCTCTTGCATGTCCCCTACTGGGGACCTGGCCTGCAACCCAGGCATGTGCCCTGACTGGGAATCGAACCTGTGACTCTTTGGTTGGAAGGCTGGTGCTCAATTCATTGAGCCACACCAGCCAGGGCTTACTATATTTATTAAAGAAATTAATTGCATAGTTAAAAACCTTCCAACAAAGAAATCCCAGGCCCATTTAGTTCCATCAGTGAAGTCTGCCAAACATTCATTTAAGAAGGAAATACTGCCAATTCCATACAAACTCTCCAAAAAGAAGAAAAACAGAGGTGTTTCTCAACTTATTTTACAAGGCCAGCATTATTCTGCCATCGAAACAGAACAAAGACATTAGTTCTGTTGAGAAAGTATCCAGCCATGTATTATGAAAAATAGAGACAGTTACTGAAGAAGATACAAGAAACACTGTACACAGGGCAAGGACGCCTCAGTCCCCTTCCAAGCAGGCACCTTGGGACCTCACACAGTTCTCCCAATTGCCATTGGCTGCCCCATCATATTTTCCTGAATCTCATCAATGATCTGAAATCTCTTCCCTTTCAAAGGTAATTTCAGTTTGGGGAAAAGGCAGAAGTTGCAGGGCATCAAATCTGGGCTGTAGAGGGACTGAGCCATCTGGGTGATTTGATGTTTTGCCAGAAAACTCTGCAAGAGATGGAATGCATGAGCAGAAGCTGCCAGTCACCAGTTGCCTACAGCTGTGGCCTTCTGAATCATCCAAATAGTTTTTGCAGAGGAATGTTCAAGCTTAACACAAAATTTGGTGTAGATTCGTTGCTCTACTCACTCAGTCATTTTGAATGTGACGGCTGCACAGTACACACGCTCACTCAGCAGCGTCTACCACCCCCACTGACTAGTGCAGTGAGTCGTCATTGTTCATGCATGCGCATTCCAGCCCACTCTCCTGGGCTGCCAGGTTACACCGAAGTCACACAAACCCTTCTAGGTATGTTAACAATGGCTGGGCTTTTTCCGGACAGACCTTGTAGGGGAAAAAAATTACAGACCAACATTTCTCATGAACACAGATACAAAAACTTTTAACATAATTGTAGCAAACTGAGTCCAGCTGCACGCACACACACACACACACACACACACGTTATAAAATAGTACTTGACAAAAGTATGATTTGTCCCAGGAATGCAAGCTTTTTTAAAATGTAAAAACCAATTATTACAATGTAATACATCAAAAAATAAAAAAACTATATGATCATCTCAATTGATGCAGAAAAAGCATTTGACAAAATTAAACAAACATGGTTTTAATAATTTTATATAAACTAGAAATTCACGGAAACTACCTCAACCTGGTAAAGGATATCTGTGAATATCCTACAGCTGATGGCGTACTTAACAGAACGATTGACTCCTTTTCTTCCGAGGTCAAGAACACAGCAAGGATGTCTGCTGTCCCCATGTTCGTCTGGCATCGCTCTGGAGGTCCTATCTGGTGTAATAAGCCAAGACAAAGAAATGAGGTGTAGGCATTGGGAGGGAGAAGGGAGAGTGAACTCTATTCACAATTGACATGATTATCTATGAGGAAAATCCCCAAAAGTTGAATGAAATGTTAATAAAACTGAGGCAACTATAAGCCAAGGAATTCCAAGGATTTATGGGAACCACCAGAAGCTAAGAAGAGACCAGGAAGGGCTCTTCCTTCCCCCTCACTGGAGGGAGCACGGCTCTGCTGAGACCTTCACTTTGAGCTCCTGGTCTCCGGAACTGAGACGACATGTCTTTATCATTTTAAGTCATAAAAATGTTACTAAAACTAATATGTGAGTATAACAAGGTCACAGGATATCAGTTAACAATTGACATTGGAACAAAGTTCCATTAAAATCACACCCAAAACATAAAATCTTCCTTATTGCTGGAAACTCTAGAAAATATAATATTTGTATGCTGCAAATTTCAAAACATTGACTGAAGGAATCGAAGAGCCAAACAAATCAAGCTGTGTGTCGTGTTCATGCGTCAGGAGACTTGATGTTGTTACGACGTCAGTTCTTCTATTACTGGTCAACAGAGTTAATGTTAGTTCAGTCAAAATCAAAACAGGCTTTCTGGGTAGAAATTATAAACCAAATCTAAAATGCATGAAGAAAAGCAGAAGAACTTGAGAAACAAAAACAATTGTGAAAAGAACAAAGCTGGGAAAGCCACCTGCCTGAGTCGGAGACTTCTGTAGAGTTGCGTCGACCGGGACACTCAGTGCTGGGGACAAGACAGGGACGAGATTGGAGGACAGCGGTGGCCTCAGGAAGGGCTCACCCTTATAGAGTTGACTGGTTTTCAGTGATGTTGCAAAGACACTTTATGGAGAAAAGATAATTTTTTAAAACAGATGGTGCTGGAGAAATTCAGACAGTTATGTGCTAATTACTTTTTTAAGTCTGGACATTCACTGTCTTACTCAGCTTGGGCAGCTGTAATGAAATACTAGCACTGGGTGGCTTAAACACAAAAACTCGTTTCTCACATTCTGGAGGCTGGAGGCCAAGGGATCAGGATTCCAGGAAGGCAGGTTTCCTTCTGGGGCCCGTGCTCCTGGCCTGTGCCCGGCCGTCTTCCTGTGCTCCATGCCCACGTGGCCTTCCCTCTCAGAGCACATGGTGAGTGTGCACCCTCTCTTCTCCTGAGGACACCAGCCCTATGGGCCCGGCTCCTGCCCCTAGGACCTCAGTTCACCTTAATTCCCTCCTTCTTGGCCCAAACACAGTCCCACGGGGGGCGGGGGGCAATGCTTCAGCTTGTGAAGGGGATACCTACCACTCAGTTTGTAGCCTGTCCCTTTCACCTTCGACAAAAATCTCCTGGGTTCATAGACCTGGATCATAGGCATACACGTAAAATTTTGAAACCTCCCAAAGAAAATAGGAGGAAGATCTTGGCAGTTTCGAGTTTGGCAAAGATTATTTTAAGATATAAAAAGCATGATCCGTATAAGAAAAAAATTGATAAATTGAACTTCATCAAAATTAAAAACTTGCTTCTCAAAAGATATTTAAGAAAATAAAGTGGCAGGCCAAAGACTTAGAGAAAATATTTGTGAAAAGCACAGTGATATAGGAATGGTTTCCAGCAATAAGAAGATAAAAACAGCCCAATAAACAGGCAAACGACTGTAATAGACACATCGCCAGGGAAGACACGTGGGGGCCAATACAGACATGCAGAGGCGCTCGGCACCTGCGATCGTCAGAGCAGTAGGAAGTGGGTGAAGTGGAAGCGTCTGCACAGAAGCCCAGACGTGAAGGGCTGTGGCTTCAGTCGTGATTGCCCCACGCTGCAAACACTGCCGATGTCTGTCACGCGAGCGGCTGCCCTGTGTGTGGTCTGTGCTGTGAGCTAGTGGACACACGATGTGGACACCTCGCGCATAACCTGCCGAGTGAAGGAAGTCGGGGCCCAGAGCCGAAACGTGTGTGATGTCCTGCAGAAGGCAACGTGACGGACACAGGAAGCTCATCAGCAATGGCCGAGGGCTGGTGGAGGGTCTGAGGGATGTGGACAGTGGTGCCATGTCGCACGACGGGGTTGTGGTGGTGGATGCTGCACCACGTGGGTTCCCAGGAATCCGTGGGGTGGGATGACTGGGAAGGGGAATCTTCTGGCACGCAAAGGATGCCTGAATGAGCCTGACATCAGGAAAAGGTTGACAGGCACATTCCATTGCCTGCCTCTTGTCTCAGCGTCAGCACCACGTCTGCTGCTCTGGTGCTCGCTGCCTGACCCCTGTGGCGACAGTAGAGCTGGTCCCTCTGCTTTCAGGGTCTTATGAATATGTGCCACCTGCTTGTGAGGCCTCTCCCAACCACCCTGCCCCAAACTGTGGCCTCCTGACCCTTGTCCTCCCTCCTCCTTGGCTGTACCTCTCCCCACCACACTGGACTGTGAAGGTGTCCCTCCTGTGCAGTGGGTGACACTCATGATCCTCCCAGGGCAGCTCCTTTGGTTGTCTCTCACCGGTGACAGCACCTGATGTGGGGTGGGTGCTCCGTGTGTGAGCGAGTGGATGGGTGAGTGTGCGGACATTACCATGTTCCTTCCTACCCCGTGCCCCCTTCTCCCACCCCATGCACTGTACACCAGTCCTGGCAGGGACAGCTCTGACTGGCCCCCACGGTCCCGCATCCCCCACGTCATGTCTCCCCTGCCTGCCCAGCTCTGCCTGTTTCCCAAGGGGCACTTACACCCCTCTTCCCCCTCCCATCCCACCCTGCCCCAGCCGGCACGAAGCAGCACCAGTGTGATGCAGAATTGAGAAAGGAGATTTCCTCTGTGTGGGCCAATCTGCCCCAGAAGACCCTGGACTTATTGGTGCCACCCCATAAACGTAAGTGAGGACAACAGTCTCCCTTTCATGTCCCACCTGGAGGCAGGGCAAGGTGGCCTCAGGCAGAGTGTTACCCAGTGACCTTGCAGAGGTGGGTTCACCTTCTCCAGAGTCTAGACTCAATTTCCACCTGCAGGGAATACTGGTCTTTAAAGTCAGTGCTCAGGAGTCATGGGAGAAGGTGGCATGGTGTTCCCCTGTGGAGCAAAGTCACCCACACTCTCAGTGTGGGGAATTGACTTCGCACAACCCAGAGAGAAGACAGGGGGGCTCCCAACAGTGAGAGATACCAAAAACAGTGAGGTGCTAACGATAAACTCTGACTGCCCTTGGTTGGGAGGAGACTGGCTGGAGCGGGGCAGGGGTGGGGTCAGCGCGCTCCAGGTGCCCAGGCCTGGAGGCACCGCTGGGGGTCAGGGGGGGAGTCCCTTTGGCCACAACACATGCTCCTGCTTGAGTATGTCCACTAGGCCTCTGGGGGGCTTGTTTCCTCACCCCACTGCACCGCACGTTTTCTGTGGCCTCTGTCCCCGTCTCCTCCAAGCTCGGGTCTCTGTCTTCTCCCCCTTGCTTGTTCTTCCCTCCAGCTGACGAGATGACAGTTGGGAAAGTCTATGCAGCTCTGATGATATTTGACTTCTACAAACAGAACAAAACCAGCAGAGACCAAATTCACCAGGCTCCGGGAGGCCTGTCCCAGGTACCAGCCCTCAGTACCAGGTACTGAGACTCTGGCACCTTCCCAGCGCCTGAGCACAGCGGGGAGCTGCCCCCTTCTCACGAAAGCCCAGTGGGAAAAGGAAGAGAAGCCCTTTCAGCCACCTCATTGACCCCAGAGTCAGGAACCTTGCCTAGCCTTCGTGAGTCCCTGTGGCTGGTCGCTGGTGGCTTTGAGCATCCCCTGACTTGGGGTGCTTGTGTGCAGGGGCCGAGAACAAGGGGGGTGAGGACAGGCCGATGGCAGAACTGCACTGGTGAGTGGTGGAAGAAACGCCACAAAGGGCACGTGGAGAGAGTGTTCTGGGAGGTGCAAGGAGAGCTCACGCCCCCTGGGCCCAGGCAGGGACCAAAGCAGGCAAGTAGAGGTGGTGCTAAGAGGAACTCCCTTTGCCATTTGTAATCACATCAAATCCCCAACTTTGTAGGTCAGGAAGCTGAAGCTCCAGGAAGTGAAGTGGCTTTCCTGAGGTCACTTCCAGACTGTACTGGGAGCAGGTCCCTGCCTGCTAGGGACAGGAGCAGGTCGCTGAGGCCCTGTGGGGCAGAGGAGTCGCCCCAGCCCTCAGAGCACTGCTTCTCCCCGTACCCCTTCTGCAGATGGGCCCTGTGTCCCTGTTTCACCCTCTGAAGGCCACACTGGAGCAGACGCAGCCGGCTGTGCTGAGAGGAGCCCGGGTTTTCCTTCAGCAGAAGAGCTCAGCCTCGCTCAGCAACGGCGGGGCTGTGTGAGTCCTGGGCAGGGGGTTGTGAGTGCTGGGCAGGGTCATGTGAGTCCTGGGCAGCACAGGACTGACAGTGTGGGGAAAGCTGAGCTCCTGGTTTCTCCCACCTCCCCACTCTGAGGGGCTCCCCTGGGCAGCACTCAGAACAGGGGGTCCTCAGGGCCCATCACAGCTCTTGGGACTGGCTTTGTGCTCGCCTCCACCCAGGTGTTCTGTGCAAGTCCACCGCAGGCCAGTCCAGATGTGGCAGTTGCTGTGGCAAACTCTGAACTGTGTCCGCCTGGCATCAGACAGGTGCCTTTGACGGCTCTGAGAGCCGTGATTAGACAGCCCCCGGTCCCAGCGGTTGCCTCCCACCTCGAGTGCCCTTGTCGTTGTCGGGTGAGGGTCTGGGCCTCCCCTTCCTCACTGGACCTGACTGCCTGCAGACTGTTAAGAAATTACTTGTCTCTGCCTTGGGTCCTCACCCTGTTCTGTCGATGGTCTATCAGCACTCTGATCTTCCTGCCTCCTTCGAGATGCTTCCCTTGCTCCATCCGGTATTGATTTCTGAAGCAACGGTGTTTCACAGACGAACTAGCAAGATGCCCTGTGTCACGCAACTCTTGCCACAGTGATTCTTGGTAAAGGACCACCCCACACTGAGCGGTGTGACGTAACGGTCTCGGTTTGTGCACTGCAGACAGCTGAGAGGTGGTCACTGGTGGCCAGCCTGGGCTTCACGTGAGGGCAGGGCCCTTCCAGCCAGGGCCTGGGCCAGTGAAGGTTCACTGTCTGCAAATACCCCACTGGCCCAGGCAGGGACGTGAGCTGTGTCTGACCCCGCCAGGGCTGAGTGGGGCCTGACCCCAGCCTGCTGTTCTCAGGGGGTCAAGGCCAGCCCAGCAGGTACAGAGGGCTCTGGGTTCTTCTTGAGTTTTACATTCTTCTTTCAAGTTGTGTTTTGGTTCATGGACAGTGAGTCAGCAGTTGCAAGCTGAGTAACAAACTGCTGTAGTTCTGAGGCGCATCACTTCTGGTTTCAGGGCCAGCCCGGCAGTGTCTGGGGCTAGGCCTGGGCTGGCTCCTTCGTGAGGAGGACCCAAGAGGAAGGCCAGGGTGGAGGCGTCCAGGCCTCTCCATGGGCCCCATCCTCCGGACCTGAGGTTGTGACGGGGGTGACACTGCAGTGGAAGCCAGCACAGAACCTGGAGAGAACCCCACCGAAGCTGGGAACGGTCCCCTAAAAACCCGATGTTCTCGGTAGTGCCTGCAGACTCTGGGTGGGGACAGCTGCGCAGGCCTGCAGCCTGCAGGGGAGGCTGGCAGCTCTGGGGGAGGAGGAAACCCCAGGGACAACAGTGTGACTGTTGGTGTAGCTGGCAGAGGCCATCAGGGTCTACCTCTGGACTCAGAACAGGACGGTGCCACTCGGCCAGGGTGACGGAAGATGTGTGTGGTACTTCAGTGGGCATGAACTGGCAGAATGCAGGCAGTTTTGATGCTGCCTGGGAGATGTGATCAGAAAGACAGACACTGAAGGGGGAGGAGCCAGCAGGTGCCATGCATGTACCTTGAAAGGCCCCCAAGGGGTGGCCCTGGAGCCCCGATCTGGGGGGGGGCAGGGAGGTCAGAGGAGCCGACGAGGCTGGAGGTGAGGACGTGGAGCCTCTGGAGGGTGTGTGGCTGCTGTGGGAGGGGCGTCTTGCGGCTTTGTGTTCCGCACGCTGCACACACGTGGCCCCGTCCCTGCCCCGCTGGGCACAGGAGCCCCAGCACTGGGTCTACACCGCTCCCTGTGCCCCTGCTCGGAAACACCTGCACGTGAGTGGGTGCAGATTCCTGGCAAGTGGAGCGGGTCCTGGGTGGTCATTCTGTGCTGCGTGGGCCTCAGAGCCAGCAGAGCAAGCCTCATTTCTCCGCAGGCAAACACACGAGAGTGGCATGAAAGAGTCTGTTTCCTGGGGCGCCACCCAGAGGGCCCAGGAGGTGCCCTATGAGGCCAGGACCCCCCTGGAGCGTGGCCACTCCACAGAGATCCCCGTGGTGCTGTCGGGAAAACCAGTGAGGAGGCCCCCCAAGCTTGGGGTGGGATG
>PVIA01017033.1:0-16864 GCA_004024845.1 Tonatia bakeri
TGGGGAGCAAGTGCTGGCTGGGCCAACTTTGACAATGGGACCCAGAGAGGACTCTGATCAAACAGGCCTTGCTAGGTTCCTCTCTGCCTGTCACAACTGGTTCGTGTTAAACTGCATGATGACAACTCCCTACCTGGAGCAGGTTCTTTACCTAAATTCTTTTAGGCAGGTAGGAGGAAGGTGGGAGGTTTTCCTGAGTCTTTTTTTATCTCAAAATAATCCATGTCTCAGAGAGGCATGTTTTTGGATGCAAAAGTCTGCTCTCCTTCACCAGTTGGGGAAGTCACCAAATAAACAATCAGTTTTTAGTCAGGACTAAACTTGCAGCCTAGTCTCCTTTGTTAGCATTCGAAGGCAACAGGTTGAGTTGGCAGATATTGTTTATGTCCCCTGAAGTTGTTCTGAGCAGTTAAGTCTTAGTTTAAAAAAAAAAAAGATTTTATATATTTATTTTTAGAGAGAGGGGAAGGGAAGGGAAGGAGGAAGATCAGGAGAGAAACATCAATGTGTGGTTGCCTCTTGCATGCCCCCCGCTGGGGACCTGGTTCACAACCTAGGTAAGTGCCCTGACTGGGAATCAAACCAATCAAACCAGCTGCTCTTTGGTTTGCAGGCCAGCACTAAATCCACTGAGCTACACCAACCAGGGCTAAATCTCAGTTTTAAGAGGATTTTCAGGGAGACCAGGGATATTGGAAAGGTCTGTACGAGATGCTTTCTGAGAGGCCAACAGTCAAGCCCTTTAGTTTTTAGGTGAGTCGTATTTTTTTGTACATAAAGCTGTTCCTCTGTTTTTGCTTTCTCATGCCCACTCAAAACAAGACCATTAGCATCTTCACTTGTTTTATTCTCTTCTGCTTTGGTTTTCTTGGAGCGCTCTTCTTTATGAAGTGACGATGTTCTCTTGACTCCTTCTAGAGGATTAGGAAATTTTGTCGCTACAGTCCCTGAAGGTCCACGAGGTTGGTTTATCGGACATGTTGAAGAATGGACCGTTGGCTTTGCTGGTGGAGAAATGGTTGTGCGGCAGTCTGAGGAATGCTTTGTACTTGGTGTATGCCCTGAACTTTTTTCACTGGAATTTACTTGTGGCACGGAAAGTTCAGTAGTCAGTATGTTGTCCACACATGCTCCTGTTACAACTGGAGCAAGACTGTTTCTGTCCCCGGGGGGGGTTGTTAGAACAGCTTGGTGGAATATCTTCAGAGCAGTAGTAGGTTAAGGTACAGGCACTCAGTTATCACTGCTCAGTGGTAAGTAGAGGCTATGGACACTCAGAGATGTTAATCTGACACCTTCTTTTGAATGATTTTGCGTTTTCTGAAGCACATGGTTAGGTAGTAGCTGAAGCTGATTTGTTTATACATACACTGCAGCCATTTTCCCTTTAACTTCACACATCTTCCTGCTTACTGCTGGCCTATAAACTATATCCATGAGTGACTGATTATCATCGGGAAAATCAGCATTGGGATTATCAGAGGGTTTCTTTGTTGTTGTTGTTTTTTTGAACACTAAGTCAATCACCTGTATTGTATGAAGTTCTTCCCTATTCATTCTCATTGTCCTCCTTTTAATTATTACTGGGGATCAGTTCTCCCCCTGCCGCTGGATGAAATCCTTGACATTGCCCTCCAGTTTTTCCAGTCCCTCTTAAACAATAAAAAAACATTTAAATCTCTTTAAAGCATTGATAAATTCAATCTCATCTCATAATGACTTAGCTCCAGTCTAATCTAGTGTTATTTTCAACTGCCAAATTTGTTCAGAATTAGACTTTTCTCTTCCCTAAGCATAGCCTTTTTTACAGGAGAAGGACAGGAACTAGCTTCTTCTCTTAACCATGTACTAATTAGTACATGGCTGGCCCTAGGGCAACGGTGAAAAGAGCAAGAGTTTAGTTGCCCTGAAGAGGCTGGGTCAGTTGGACTCTTGGCATTGGGGTACTCCAGCAATAATAGTGTTCCAGTGATGACTCTTTCCTTCCCATGGGGCATATTTATGGGGTCCTTAGCAATTTCCCTATCGGAGATCTCCCACTTTGACCCTTAGTGAGGTCGATGCCTTTTTTTCTGGCTGGCTGTACTCGACTTCAGCTTTGGCCTCTGGGCTTTTAGTGGTTTATAATTGAGGCCCCTAAGTAAGTTTGGAGAAAACCCAGATTGTTTTCCTTTTCCAAGTCATCTGCGGTCCTCAGGAAACCTGCAGCTCTGCCTCACGTTTGTTGCAAGAGGAGCTAGCTCACAGGGCAGCCATCTCCACCCCATCGATTGCAAGGGGCAGCACCGGCTGTCAGGGCAGGCTGCCACAATGGCTTGTGATCGTTTTGAACTAAAATCACTTGAGAAGCAACTTGAGCAGGAAGAGCTCTCTGGCTCTCCTTTGTCACCCAAAAAGCAGGAGATAAATCTCCATGAGAGGTGCACTCCCTACTCCTCAAGGGCTGAGACACAACCTTATCACAAGAGTTATTAAATCTAGCCAAAAAAGCCTGTATAAACAAACCTTGTTATGTCTTTACTAATTTATTTCCTAAGCCCAAACCTTGCTTAGATTCCTTACTAATGAGAACTGACATTTTTTTGTCCTCTCAATTGCTCATAAATTTGTTGTTTCTTTGTTTCAAAAGTGTAAAAAGGTTTCTGGTTCCATCATTTCCTTGAGCCTCATTATATGATCTGAGCATCCCACTGTGGTTCTCTCATGAGCAAGTATTAAATTGTCTTTTTTTCTCCTGTTGCTATAGTCCTGCCTTAGTTGCATTAAGTATTTGTCTAGCTATAACAACTAAGAAGGGCAGGTGGGAGGAATTCTCCCCTCATAGACACAGCCATAGATCTTGTCTTTAGAATTCATAGGAAGGCCCTGGCTGTTGTGGCTTAGTGGATTGAGCACTCACCTGTGAACTGAAAGGCCACCAGTTCCGCTGGGTTGCGGGACAGCATGAGAGGCAACCAACTGGCACATGGATGTTTCTCTCCCTCTCTTTCTCCTTCCCTTCCCCTCTCTCTAAAAATAAATAAATCTTTTTTAAAAAAAAGAATTGATAGGAAGAAGTCAGATGCTTCTGACTTCTTGTTCCTCAAACTCTCAGAAACACATTTCCAGGTTGACTTGTAGATCCCAAAGCTCCTCCCACTTGAGTTGAGGGGAAATGAAGCAGAGCACAATGAAATCTTTCTCGAAATAAGTCCTCTCACTACTGCATACCCCAAATACCCACCAGAGTGGTCAAAATGAAAACAAAAATATTAAGTTTTAGTGAGGATGTGGAGCAACTGAAACTCTCACATACTACTTACTGGTGGGAATATAAATGCTATAGTTGCTGGAAAATGCCTTGGCATTATATACTACAGCTGAATATACCTATTTCTCTGTGACCTAGCAATTCTATTCTTTAGGAGTATATCTAACAGACATGCATACATATATTCAACAAAAGTATGTTTGCAGAAGCCTCATTTGTAATAGCCCCAAAATGAAAATTCTCCAATTGTTTATTATTAATAGAATATAAAGGTAAATGGTGGAATGTTCACACAATGAAGTGCTATACAGTGTTGAGGATGATCATTCAACAATTGCACATGCTAAAATATCAAAAACACAATATTGAGCAGACGAAGCCAGGCACAAGAGTACATACTTTATGACACCATTTATACAAAACCTTTAACCTAGACCAAGTTACTCTGTTATATTGGAGGTCAGGAATAGTGGGGAGACTGGCTGGAAGAAGCTGGAAGGAGGAATCTGTGTTGTTGGTAATGTTACGTTTCCTGATCTGGTGCTAGTGTTATGGGTAAATTCAGTTCATAAACTTTTATTGAGCTACACACTTATTAATACATACCCTTCTCTTTTGGATATTATACTTCAGTAGAAATTATAAAACAAAACAAAAGAAAACAAAATCAACCCAACAACAATGAGATGAACCATCTTCACTTTTTAATCTCACCCTCTTTTCTGAGCTGGAGACCAGTGATCTGTTAATGCTTGAGGACCCAGCTTTGGACCACACCCTTTGCAAATCCTCCATAGATGAGCCAACCCTTTGGTTTAGTGTGTTCACCAGGCAACTGCTGTTCTCTTTTCAACTTTTGTGCCCTCATTCTGATCCTACAGAAAGAACTGCATTCTTCATCCAGTTACATAAATGATACCCTTGGTAAAGAATCTGGGGACTTCAACAAGGACTCCATATATGCTCATTGGAGATAGTGTAGGTCACAAGGTACCAAAAGCCTTAAAAACAGTAGAATCTTACCAAATAGGACCTGAAGTGACTACTGTTTCTACGTTAACCTCAAAGGTCACAATTCCAGATTCATTATGTTAAGATCCTTTGGGTAATATCTCCATTAATTCACATGGGATATGGATTGGTGTGGCAATAAAGCTGAATTGGGAGGGGTTTTAGAAAATGTCAGAGGAGAAAAATTATTTAATCTGCATTAGTTTTGTTGTTTTTTTATCATAATGCAGGCAGGCTCTGAAAATATTTAATATTCTTGAACCATATAGTTATTTCTCAAGTCCACACATACCCTGGACCCCAAAGAGGCTGCACCTATTGAAGTAATACACAAGTAGCAGAATATTTGGACAGACTCTCTAAAAGGTAATTACTAGTCACAAGCATGAAGATTTTCATGTTTCAAGATAAATAGAGACAAATTGATTTCCATTTGGCAATGTGACCAGCAACAAATGGTATTATCAAGTTTCCCACATCTCCACCAACATTAGGTAATAGAATTTATTTAAATGTATGCATACATGTTATATATGTATCTGTATGCAAATACGTGTATGCACATATGTATTAGATAAATTTCACAGGTGGAAACAGCTCTTTCAACATTTTAAATTTAAAGAGAAAGCATGTCCATCATTTTATACTTTACTTAAGGAAAAACCTTTACAGTACAAAATGACTGTTTTATTGAGTTGCATTTGTTCTGAGAAAATATAAAATGGAGCTTCTGATCAATCTGTAGCAAAGAAACTCTGAAGGGAACAAAAGGTCAATGGTCTTAGGTTTTTCAATTAGTTTAAAAATTGACAATTACATCAGTTTCAGAAGACCTTGGTAGATACTATTTGCAATGATATTCACTCTTTTGTTCAGCGCATTGCATTATCTGATGCCAAGCTAATGCCAGAGTAAATTATTAACAATTATTTTTCTCTCTTTCGATAGCTGGAACACAGAGTAATTCCTTTGTTTTTCTTATATGTCGTTTATTAGAACACATGTAATTTCAGGACAAATTCTCCTATAACTATCTGAAGTTGTTATCATGATTTATGAGACCATTTCCAAATGGAAAAATTTCTTAAGATATACCAAGGAAAATAATGGGGCTGTTGGAAATTTCTATTTGAGTATATTATGAAGCAATAAGAGATGTGCTTTAGAGAAATTACGTAGAATCATACAATGCTATTTCAAGATGCTTCATACTTTAAGAGAAGTTAGATTATTATAATAGAGCAAATGCTCATTCTGTATTAGTGTTAGTATCCTCACTCATATCTTCATACTCTATCATTTGCCAATTTTTAACAGCTTTATTCTGGGAAGTTTATATACCATATGGTTCATTCAATTTAAATGTACAACTAAAGATCTTTTAGTAAATTATACAGTTGTGCAACCATAACCACAATCTAAAATGATCCATTTGCCCCTTAAATTCACTCCATAGTCTCACCCTCAGTCCTTGACAATTACTAATCTGTTTTCTGTCTCTATAGACTGCCCTTTCCTGGACTTCCTATGTAGGTGAAATCATATAATATGTGATCTTTCACTTGGTGTTGGTGTCTTTCACTTAGCTATTTTTTAAAGATTCATTTATGTTGTAGCATGTAGCAATAGCTCATTCTTCTTTTATTGCTGAATAATATTTGATTATATATAAAACCAAATATTATATTATATATAATAAATCAAGTGTTATATATAATATATCAAATATTATATATATAACCAAAATGTGATGTGGCGTGTGTGTGTGTGTGTACATACATGCCACATTTTGTTTATCTATTCATGAATTGATGGACATTTGGGTTATTTTTAGTTTTTTGACTATTGCATATAATGCTGCTATGATCATTTGTGTACAAATCTGCCTGTTCATCTCTTTTGGCTAGATACTTCGGAGTGAAATTGCTGGGTTGTATGGTAAATTGCTACATCTAGTATCACAACTCAGACAGCTGTGATGTTGGCCTTTGCTGATTGTTTGCTAAAGCAGCTATTGTTTCAGACAAATTCCCTACGTGTGGGTTACCAGATCAGGTCAGCCTGCACTGGTGGTGAAGCTCCTAAAGACAATGGCTTGCCCAACTTAGAGCTACTATCCATAATGAGCTCAGCAGGGTGTAGGGGAAGAAAGAGCAGGTATGGGTGAAAATGCTGTTTGTTCCTGAAGTGCAAATTTCTGCAGTTTTTTTTTAGCATAAACAAATGATTCTCAGATAGTTATATGCCATTGGTTGATTTCCAAACAATATTGAAATGACTGTTTTTTGACAATTGCTTCCAGTTGTATCATTGTGTGTTATGTGCAGGACTTGCAAATCTCTTCATTCCACCATTCTAGAAGTCTTGTCTCTTCCAAATACCAGGTTTTTAAAACTTGCTTTTTAAAAACAAAAACAAAGATATCTGCCTTGGCCGGGTAGCTCAGCTGGTTAGAGCATTGTCTGGATACACTAAGGTTGCAGGTTTGATCCCTGGTCAGGGCACATACAAGAATCTAGCAATGAACCCTGGCTGGTGTGGCTCAGTGTATTGAGCACTGGGCTGTGAACCAAAGGGTCGTGGTTCAATTCCCCATCAGGGCACATGCCTGGGTTGCGGGCAAGGTTCCCAGTAGGGAGTGCACAAGAGGCAACCACACATTGATGTTTCTCTCCCTCTCTTTCTCTCTCCCTTCCCCTCTCTAAAAATAAATAAATAAAATCTTTAAAAAGAATCAAGCAATGAATTCATAAATAAGTGGAACAACAAATCAATGTGTCTCTCTCTGTCACTCCCTTCCCCTCTCTACAAAAATCAATAAATAAAAATTAAAAAATACAAAGATATCAAGGCATCTTTTTCATATATATACATATATAAATATAAATACACACACACACACACACACACACACACACACACATACCTGTATGTTCACTGAGGATCTTAAACATTTTCATAGAGACACTTAGGAAAAAATTGTTATATGAGTATAGATAGGCTAGACAATATTATTTAATAAAAATGGTACTAAGTTGAGAATACAATAAAATATAAAGAACTTTCCACATGTTATTCTACCTCTGTGTAAAGGAATAAACATGAATCTTACCTGACACCAATGATGAAGCAAAACTTAATGTTCTTACATTAGTTTAGAATTCTTTATCATATTCCCAAGTTCTCCACCTGCACACGTACACACACACATCTCTCCATTAACAGTGACATTTAATTAACCATGCACATCATTTTCAATGGCTAATTGTGGGTTAGCTCATCAATGTCAGTGGGGCTTCATATTTGCATAGTACTGGGCTATTTCTTCTAGGAAGAAAAGGTAAGAACAAGAAGAGTTTGAGCCCTGATTGGGGTGGATCCATAGGTTGGGCTTCATCCCACAAACCAAAAGGTTTGGGGTTTGATTCCCAGTCTGGGCACATGCCTAGGTTGTGGGCCAGGTCCCTGTTTGGGGGCATGCAAGAGGCAGCCGATCAATGTCTGTCTTGCACATTGATGTTTTCCTCCCTTTCTTTCTCCCTTCCTTTCCCTCTCTCTAAAAATAAATAAAATATACTTTTTAAAAGTGTTGGGGATTCACTGCGGAGCTCCCACAAGCCATTTAAAAGTAGATAACTAATGTTGTCTTGGTAATCTCTCTCCCTCTGCCCCTGCCCCCACGCAATCAGTTTGTCAGTTAATTGCCTGTAGCAAAAGTTAATGTTCTAATAAACTAGGTATTAACTGATGTAATGAGTGGTATCGTGTAGGTTATGGCCATTATAAACCATACTTAACAGTTTAGAAAATCAATAATGTATTAAACAAAGGTTAGGCTCCTGGAAGAGTTCCTTGGCAAACAGTTGTTTTTTGACAGATTGTGACTGATTCTTCTGCTTCTTAGAAGATAGAACATGTTCTGCTGCCTTAGTAACTGTTAAAAGTTTGTGTATATGGCAACATCACATTCACATTCAGATATCAATGTGCCATAGAACCACATTCTCAACTTCCATCAATGGTACTGCTCATTTATACATCTGTGGATTGGGGAGGAGATGGGGAAGGGGAAGGTGGCTAAGATAGAGGCCTGATGCTTGTTTCCATTGCTTTATCCACACACAAACTCATTTATTGTTTAAGAATAAACAAGTGACAAGTGAGGAATAGGGAGACATATTTGGGAATTTTCTCTATCTTTAATTTATTTTTTATTGTACTTTTTCCCATTACCATTTATCTGTGAATGTGCTGTCCCCAGCAGTCAGGGCTAGTGCTTATCTGCTGTATGTACTCTTCATGCTGTGGCTTTTACTACTCATTGCTGCTTAGAAACATCATCTTGAAGCTGCTAGTTAGAGAAATGCAGATTCATAGAAGACGTAGTGGCAACAATTCCCAAGGGAAGATTGTCTGTGCGCTGTCAGAACATATTCCTTTACCTGAGCTTCTGGAGAGTCCAGTTAGAGGATAACTGGGAAATATTTGTGAGGACAATAAATAGAAAACAGCATCATATTGTCTGATCATTCTTGAAAGAATAAGTTTATAGCTTATATGCTACTTTCATTGGAATCCCCCACCCCACACCTCAAGTCCCTTCATTAAGTAAATATCTGTAGATTTTAACCTTTATGCACAAAACCTAATTTTATGTTTATTCTTCCCCCTTCCCCACTATGTTTCCATAGCAAAAAGTTCCTATCATGAACACATATATTATTAATGTACCACAGGGAAAAAGTTACAGAAATTATTTGTAAAAGGATCATGTAATATAGAAGAAAGAACATTCACCTGGGTGACAGAAAACCTGTGTTCCTCTTGTGATCTTGTGATTAAAGTATTAGGTAACCATGAGGAAATGACAGTATCCCTGGACCTAAAGTTGCTCATATGTACAATTAGGAATTGTCCAAGAACTTGTCAAGGGCCCTTCCAGTGTAACATTATATTTCAGTGATTACTGGGCAATTTCTACGTGCTAGTCACTCTGCTGAGCCTTTTCTCTTTTCATTTTTCTCTTCACAACACCCTTGTGATGTAGGTGTCATCATGGCCATTTCACTGATGGAGAACCATGGCTTGGAGAGAAAAAGGAATGTGCTATAGATACAATTTGTGAGTGGCTTGGCTGGTATTCTGTTTTCTAATGACTATTCTGCACTGCTCACCTGAACCAAAATGTTATTAATGGGCAAAGCTTTTGTCATCAAAGCTGTCATTCTAGGACTTTGGATTTAAGATCTGGTACCTGAGAGATGGTAATAGATCTTATGTCAATACATTGAGGTGTTTGAGTACCAGTTGATATTGGCCACTTCCCAGACCTTCTCCTTGTTCTTGCTTTAGACATTCCTCCTTCACTGCCATATAATTCATCCAGCAACTAACAGGGCATGCATGGAATTGCCATCCAAGACCCTCTTCAGCATTTGGGCCTGTCTGCATCCTGCTTGGACCTGTCTCCATTTTACACTGTAATACTAGTTGTGATGTACTTTAAATAGTACCCTTGAAATTACTATCATAGCTGCCCTTTCTTCCATTTACCTACAGGGCCAGACAGGATGAGTTGACTTCTGCCCTAAAAATGTGTTTTCCAAAGCCCCTGGTTGAGGATGAATGTTGATTTAGAGTTGAGGTTAATTTAGCTAAGTTGTTCTGAGTCTGCTTCTCAAACTCTTTGCTTGGGTTCTGTCCCCTATTAGTGTGGCCCTGTCTGGGGACCTGTTTCCTGACTGCCTCTATACAAGTATATCTCTTAAGCTTCTAATAGGTGACTGCCTTCAACTTTGCCTGTTATTATCTCTGGCCATCTTCTATATAAGCCTGACATTTCTTCCTCTTCCAATTGCCAGGTCTCTAGATCTATTCCTTGCTTTCATTGGCTTTATGGTCTTACCCAATACTTCTTCTGATCTTCAGTATCACTCACTCCCTCTCTGGTGGATTTGGGTGGTTTAAAGCCCCTGACTTGTGCTCTACCTGAGGCTAGGGACCAATGGAGAGTTGTTACCGGCAGATCAGTTTGTCCATATGAGAGATTTTCTCAACTTCCTATTAGGACTTGAGAATATAAAAGTGAGACATCCATGAAATGTTTTCCAGTCTTACTAATGTTATATCTAACCCCCTACTTAAAAGTAACAAAGAAATCTCCTTCTCTTCTGCTCTTTAAAAAAAAAATCCAGTTGTTATCACCCTCCATCTTACCATATATTTTACTTATCATTTTAATTTTGTTGTCTTTATAGAAGATAAGCTTTATTAGGGTAGGATTTTTCTTGTCTTGTCTATTGTTGTATCTCAAGTACTTGAAACAAGGTCTAGCCTAAGAAATCCTTGGAACATATTTGTTAAATGAATAGGTGAACAAACTATAATAGAATCAGACTTAGTGTCTGATTCAGCTGAGTTACAAAAGTTATTTTCTGGTAGTTTTAAAATGAAATGAACTAAGAAGAAATAAATTACTGGATCTAAGTAGATAATAATTTGTCAATAAAGTTATTCCTTAGAATAGACAGTGTTGTGTTTCATCAGAGAACTAGTATGCTTGAGTGAGTGGATAAAGTCTGTGAACTGAGTCAGAGGAGGCAAGAGGCCAGAGTAGCTATTGTCCTAATTATGCAGCCTGTAGACCTCATGGAATTGGCCTGTAAATAACGTACTCATCAGCTTCACAGACCTCTCTGCACAGATGGTTTCATTTGAATTGAACTTTCTTGCCTATTTCCAGGAGGTTTATGAGGATGTTTTGTGGCATGCCTGCCTGCTGTGTGAAGCTAATTCACCTTCAGGAAGATGTGCACAACACAGGCAATGGCAGATAGAGTTCAGGTTCACTCCTCCCACCACTGTGTCAGAGGCTGATTGCCATGAAGACAGTTTCATGGGAACTATTTTATTTTGTATTTCTAGATTTGCCTTTGAATTAATTATTATCATCATATTGATGATCATAATCAAACTGCAACAGAAATTCTAGAAGTAAGAAGGATTAAGCAAAACACAGATGTCCTCTACCAGCAAAACTCATAAAAACCAATAACAAGTATTTACCATAGTCATTTCGGATATGAAGGGACATTGGTTCAATATTGTAAATGCCGTATTCATAAACACTTTCTAGGATACTGAGCAGTACTAACCAACCCTGTCTCTTCTTCAAGATACTGCTTCCCCATAGCCTCTGCTAAGTTGATAAGCAGGTTTTGCAGCCTAAACTCATTTCCAGACCATGGTGAAGTAGTGAGGAGAGGGCATATGACTGAGGATTCATTAATCCATGGACAGCCCTGTAGCTGTGTGGTTAGGTAGGAGAGTTATGCCAATCTGATTTTACTTCACAAGAATTTGAACACAGAGTCAGAAGGAATTTATCAATTAGAACTGGAGGTAGAAGCTAAAGGGATGTGGTGAGAATATAAAAGCTAATACTCACTGAGTCCCTACCATGTGCCTGACACTATCTAGCACATTGCATGGGCTGCCTTTCAAATCCCCATAATAGCTCCATGACCCAGACACTGTTCTTAATTTGCAGGCTCAGGGAAGGTAAGTTACTTAACTATGTAATAACCAGTGGGGCCATGATACAAACCAAGGTCTGTACGATTCCAGAGCTTTTTCTCTTAATCACTGCATGACACTGACTATGGATAAGAGTGAATTGGAAAAGGTCATGTAAAAGTTAAGAGGAAAGAAAACCTATGAGCCAATAGAAAGTACCAGTTCTTTGGGAACAGAAAATAGAATGAAATGGACCAAAGGGAACAAGGATAGCTTGTGGAAAACCACATTTCCAAGATGAAAGGAAGCGAAGGCTGGTCTCAAGAACTGCCTTGAGTTAGTACGGTGTTCCCCTGTCAGGTTCAATTTCAAACCGCTTGTACCTCCTGCATATTACTAGAGAAATTGCCTATCTTTTGCCAATAAAAAATCTTTTAAAAAGTTGTATATACTAATTAACACCATGAAAGTCTCCTTTGGAGGGAGAACAAGCACAATTATAACACTCGTGCTGCAAGTGTCCAGTCCCTTCCTCCTGTTGCTATCCTCCATTTCCAGCCTGTCCCTCTGGGGAAGACTGGCATGCATGTGGGCCCCAGGGAATCAGGGCAAGGACACCTGATGCTCATTTCTTATTCAGATATCCCCTCACTGGATGGGCCCTTGACAACAAGGAAGACTGTAGCCCCAGAAAAGCATTCAGAAACCAATGTCAGCTTCTTTGTTCTTATGCCAGAGAACTGCCTTCACTGCCTCATTCTGATGACTCAAGCACTTCCTAGAAAAACCAACCTTTCAGGGGATCCCAAGGCTGTAAAAAAGTACAGTTTTGCTCATAAGGAGGCCCACATTCCCTGATCTGGCACAGGAAATCAATCATGTATGCCTATAATGCCATGCACTTCCATTGTGAAACATTGAGCCTGGGGTGTCACGCAACTGAGAATGTGTGCTTCCTTACAGGACACCCAGGCAGCTCTCTTTTCTAACCAAGGGTGTGAGGAAACCAGGAAGGTCTTGGCTGAACTCTAAACTCCTAGCATCCCTGAATCAAAGAGCTTTCTCTACTCATGGAATAAGACTCTCATTTCCTACATTGGAGTTTCCTATGAATTTCTTTTCCTCATTTTTTGGTCCCTTCACTTTGTTCTTTTGACTACTTTGGGTCAAGTTTTAAACTTATTATCTGGACCACCTTAGAATCCTGTTGCTTTTTTTTTGAAGAGTATACATGAAGAAATGTTCTATAAAGGAAAGAACAGAATGACCCAGTCAGTGATTGAATTGATTCTTTTCATTTTACAAGGTCCCAGGAACCTCTCATTGATTAAATGGCAATGCACTTAATGTCTGATATGCGCTATGATAAATTAGATTTCTGAATGCCCTATGAAACCAGGGCTTTCTAGAATTTCCTGAGATGTTCCCTGGGCATGTGTGTGTGTATGTGTGCCTGAGGACTATACACATGCTGGCTTTTCATAAAAAAGGACAAAACCACAATATTTCCCTCCATAACTTAGATTATGAATGGTTGGTCAACACAACTTCACTGTCCAATCCATCAAAAGGTATTTTTAAAATCAAAGTAATAAATAATTAGAAGACTATAGGACACAGCTTAATTTTAAAATATATTATTATATATGTAAAACTTATTTTTGTGAATTTAAAGAGTAGCACATTTGTGTGTTGTGTTTATTAGGTACTATGAGTATATATTTCTTTTATTTTTTTAAAGTTAAGTTTATTGAGATATAATATAGATACAGTGGTTTCATCATTTTGGGTTGCATAATTTGATGAATTTAAAAAAACATAAAGTCATGTACTCACCACTATAATCATAATATAGAACATTTCCCAAAAGTTTCTTTATGCCCCTTTGCAGTCAATCCTTCACCTAATAACCAGCACTGATATGATTTCTGTTCTTATAGTTTTGCCTTTTCCAGGATGGTGTCCTATAATAGAATCATAGGGCATGCTAGGCATTTGTGCCTGGCTTTCTTCACTTAGCATAAGGCATTTGAAATTCTTTCATATTCTTGCCTATACCAGTAGCTTGCTTCTTTTTAATGCTGAGTAGTATTCCATTGTCTGATGTATCATAGTTTATTAATTCACCAGTGGAAAGACATTTAGGTTATTTACATTTTGGGTATTATTAAGAAAGCTTCTGTGATCATTTGTGTGTCTTTGTGTGAAAATGTTTTCATTTCTCTTGGGAAAATACCTAAGAATGGATATTTCTTTTATTTTGAAATGAATGTACACATCTATAAAATAATATATGAGAACTATAATCATATATATAAAAGGAACCATAATCTTCACTATATAAATTTTATTCTTGAAGATGAGATAAATCTATTCATTAGGTGGAAAAGCCTAATTGTTACATGAACTAAGGTGTTCATTTTGGCAAGACTAATATGTATTTAATGTTTAATATTTTGGTCCTGTTAAAATTTTCAGAGAAGTAATTCAGAAATTTCAATGACATCTAAGCTTATCAAATTTAACATTTTGCATTTGTTTTAGAGTAGGTATAATATGTGTTTCATGTACCAGTCGCTTGCTCTTTTTCAAGGATTTTGAATTTCAAAATTTTGAAAACCTTCTTAAAACAATACACTTTCAATTTTTTTCAATAGAATAATAGAAATTAATCACTTTTTCTTCTTTAGAAACAAAATTCCTAAACACAAAATTGGTCAATAGAGTACAAAACCATAAATTTAGTTTAATTATCCTGTAATACAGGGTTGAAAGACAATGTGGAGTGGTAAGAAGTTTGAGTGAGTCCCTGCCACATCTTAGTAACCTTCACCCCTCTGCCTTTACTGTTTAGACCAGGGTGGGCATCTAGACCTGCCCAGACCAATCAAATGCCCCTCCACAGAAATCTGGATTGGAACTGAGCTAAGGCTGTGTGTGTGTGTGTGTGTGTGTGTGTGTGTGTGTGTGTGAGATTATGCTCAGGGACTATAAGATGGCCATTTTTCCATCATTGAACTGAGAAGCAGAGAATGCTCATCTGCAAGGAGGTATGAAGCAGATGTGCAGAGGAACCAAGAAGAGAGATGAACATTACCAGGGACTTCGTCAGCCTTTGTTTTAGTTTACAGATCCCAATGGTTCCCAAGGCTCAGAACACAGTCTTTTTTTTTGTGATCTGTGAAATGTTTAAAGAACAAAATTCTCTTTTATCTGAGTTTGATATGGTTTCTGTTAGTATTTTTACTGCAGTATCTTTGCTGTATTTTTGCTGCATTTTCACAGTGTAACTAATGGACTGTAAGGCAATTTTGCCTTAAAGAAGATAAAATTATTGATTGACTTTTTTTGTTTGTTTGTATGGCCTTATCTCTCCATTGACAAATCAATCAACTACTGTAAATAAGATAAAGTAACTGGTTGACAGTTTTTTTCTGTTAGTTTATTTGTTTGTTTGGCTTCATTTCTCCCCTGACAAATCAACTGTCTTCAGCAGACTTAATATACTAAAGCTAATTGTTAGTTTAGTTTAGTTTCTCCATTGATGAAGTTCTCATGGTTATATTATATTATGTTGCATTGTATTGTATTATATTTAAATTTTAGCTAGCTAACTATCACACTGGTCTATACAGTGATGATTAGACATGGAGGTGGTCATAAAATATTTAGCATTTTTTCCTGATGACTATGATTTGCCCCAAGAGTTGGTTTCTTACTTTGGATCACACTCCACTGGGAAGATAGAGACCAAGGGGCCTCTTTGAAGGTGCAGAGTTGAATTCACATTTCCCACAGAATGAAGATAAGGTAATCCAATCCAGATAAAATCAGTTACTCTAAATCAAGTAAAATCAATTACAATCCGAAATAAATCAGTTATTCAATTCCCATGAATCTATGCACATTTTAAATGTATTCAAGTATTTTTTATTTCATAAATAAAATCTTCTTAAATTCATTATTTATTGTTTCACATTTCACTATGTCCTTTTTAATATCCCTCTTTTATGTGTTGTGATTTTTATCTTTTTATAGCAAAATTCCCTTATGGTTACTTGGTTATGCAGCAAAAATGTTTTTGGCAAAGATATCTACAGCAAAGATGCTTATGGCAAAAATATCTAGAAACAGTTTCTGTCACTTGCCTTCAAAGAGCTTCTAAGTGCTGGAACCAGGGTCTTCCACTACTTTCCTACTCACTAGTTATGGGATGAGGTAAGATGCTCTGGTATTTTCTGGGCTTGGTAGATAAGAACACAGGATTTGGAGTTAGTCAAAACTGACTTCCGATATGGATTTTTACCACTTTCCATTTCTATGAGTTTAGGAGAGTTTAACCCTTGTGAGCTCAGTGTTCTCTACTGTAAGACAAAAATAAAAATATCTTAGCATTTCTCAGAGACTTTCGTAAGATAACATTTATAAAAAAGATAATTCCTGTTGTATAGCAAGGATTCAATAAATGGTGACAATTGTTATTACTCATAATTGTGTAAATTTTTCCGTTCCTCCTTTCCTTCCCTCCCTCTTGTTTATCCTGCCTTCCCTAAATATTTTATTTTGCAATGTGATAAGTGTGGTGTTGAGAATACTTCATCTCAGCGAAGGTTAAACACACATTCTCCTAAAGAACTAGAATTTCCAGTGAGAAGACAGACTCATAAACAGAGTTGTGGTGGCACTTACACCAGGTGCGATAGCAGGCATGTGTACAGGAGGGCACTCATCCACGACGCAAGTTGAGGAGAGATGCAACCAGAGTTCAAATAGCCCTTTCAGAGTTGCATCGCCAATGAAAAACTAGAGGTGGCACACAAGGGGAATAGTTGACAACAGTGTTTCCTGACTTGAAAGCCTGTAGGGTAAGCTCTTTATGAAGTGCATCGTGAGATCTGGTGATGTCAGTTCAGGCCCTGAGGTCAGACATATCCTGCTGGTGTCAAGCTCCTGGGAAGAATTAGTCCCAGCTGGCGGGTGGACTACTAAGGTTCCTGACCTGGCCCCTCTAAAAATGACAAAAGGTTACCATCTGCTTGACC
Organism: Tonatia bakeri; assembly: GCA_004024845.1. Lineage (NCBI taxonomy): Eukaryota > Metazoa > Chordata > Mammalia > Chiroptera > Phyllostomidae > Tonatia > Tonatia bakeri. The sequence goes on from PVIA01017033.1 coordinate 16,819, forward strand.
GGCAAATGGCCAAATGGTCTCTGATAGGCTTCCTCTAATAGCCTGT